>SSNR01000043.1:1008371-1050239 GCA_006937965.1 Callopanchax toddi | reverse complement strand
CCCCCCCCCCCCCCCCTCCGCTTTTTAATCATTGCAGAATGCCACTCATTACACCATCATCCACATGAAAAAGTTATATTTTGGAGTGTGTTTGTATGTGTGCCTTTTAGAGCCTGCTGGCTCTTTAAAAAGCTGAAGCAGAAATGTTGGCGATGCCATGACGCCAGCTTTCAAGACGCATCTCCCCTGCTGTTCCCCACAACCTTTGACCCCTCATCCCAACCTCTTGTCACCATCACCTCCGTTAACCTTCTCATTCTTCAGCGGGGTAGCTGGGAGCTGCTTCTGGGGGGCGCCACAAACCCAGTGACCTGACCTTTTCAGTGTGAGAGTGACCCCTTAGATACACACTGGCAGCCACAGCAAAAGAGCACAAACGAGTGTGTAAAACTGAGGATCGTCAACAATGTATGACGGAATGAGTAAAAGCAGTGTCTACTGTCTTTACTTTGTCTGATGCTATGTAAAAAGGATGGCAAATAAGGATGATGTCTTTATGAGAGCTGCCATGTCTCCTCAGCCCCTCCCTGTCCAGGCTGACCTTTGAACTGCAGGGGGGGGGGGGGGGTCATTTTGGAAAAGCTGTTGCTGCACAGGGTGAGGTTCAGGGAAGGGGGGTTTCCACAAGAAAGGACAATGGCCTGAATGCTACCACACATATCTGTCTGATTGACCTATTCACCCACCCACTGCTATCCCCCCTTCTGTTTGTCCCCGGGGAACCGTCGAAGTGTCCCGGAGAGTTTCCGCATGCTGCCGAGTGCTGTTCATAACCATGCACTTGGCCTCACCATTAGCCCTGAGCTGCGATAAGAAGGCTTAAAGCAAGGCCATAATCCATAATCCACTCCTTATCAAAGCAAGCAGCTCTCCCACTTTCCCTCTCTCTCTCCCACTACATAACCAGGAGCGGATGTCAGGCTGACCAGGCAGAGGATGCATTTGACTGCTTAGGTGAGAGGAGTGAGGTTGAGGCAGGCTGGAGGTTGAGCGGTCAAGACCAGGGACTGATCCAGGAAGCCAAGTGGGAACGGTCCTGGAGTGGCACAGATGTTAGCTGCCGTTGATGCCATCACCTCGATGTCCCAGTGGCAGCTGGCATTGTTTAGAGCATAGAGCCACCGAGTTGGTTGAGCTACATTCAGAGACCCACCAGCTAAGACACATGCACATATGGCAAGTATATACTGCCACATTACAAGTTGTGGGCCAGCTACAAAATCCATTGATCCCTGAAGAGCCCATCTGGATGTACATTTGTGCTAGGAGGCAAGCTGACAAATGAGAAGAGCTGAATATCACTTACAGAGCCAGAAAAGAGACAGGAATGAAAATGTGATGAAAGAAAATATCAGAAAAAAAAGCAACCGAGACTAAAAAAAAGAAGAACAAAAACCAAGTGCAGGCTCGAGGCCAGTGAGAGGGGGTGTATAAATGATATGGTATTTTACCTGGCGTCCCTCGTTCCTCCACAGGCCGTTGCTTGTCTTTGTTGGAGCAATGGTGACTACAGGTGGAGTGTTTGGCACACTGTGGCCCGCTGGGGGAACCAGGACCGGTCCTGGACCGAGAGGACCTCTCTTGGGCGTACTGACTGGAGAGCTGTGGTTGGTGGCTGGAGAGGACACTGGAGATGACTCGCTGCTGATGGAGGATGCAGCTGAAGGAAATCAAGAGACACACGACACAAATACAGTCAAACAAATGTTATGAAAGCTACATGATGATAGTGTTTTTGTTACTTTAACATGAATTGTGTAACTCCTTTAGAAATTATTTTTAAAAAAGGGGTTACAAAACACACACACACACGTGCGCGCACACGCACACAGAGCCAGATGGCTGGCCTTGGGCCTCTATTAGAGTGACAGTGATCAGGATGAGCAGCCCTGTGAGAGTCACACAGCCTTGGCATACAGGATACAAACACACACCGTAACAACACACCGTTCAAACGATAACAGCATTACTGTATGTATGTGTGGCGCTTACAGGACTCTCCCCTCCCATCACAACACATACACAAGCACAGCAGGTGGTGAAGAGCTGGTCCAATGAGCTTCTGTGCTGCGCTGTAGCTGTGCCACATTAACAAAGCCCTCCAGGGAAACCCTGTAGCGCAGGGTCATGGTCTGGTCACATGCCTCACTTTCAACACATCTCGCTTTCTCTCTCTGAAGCTACAAACTGCTAATATGATCTACTCACATTCACATACTTTTATTTAGACTTTCACCTTTCCCACCGTAATCTTCTGTTGTTTTAAGCTATTTCCACTGTCTAGTTGTTTTACTCTACTCCTGTCTTCCCTACTTGTATTTATTTCCCCTCTTTATTTATTCCTGTGTTTTTGCCTGAACATTGTTACTGTGTTCTTTCATTCCATTTTCCCCCTGCAAGCTTCTTCCCTTGTCAGTACAGTGTGCTGTAAATCACCACCTCTCAGAGGAAGTACGGCATTACACAGTCAAACTGGGTCACAACCCTCTCAATGGGACACACACTTTGGTGCTGCAAAAAGGACAAAGAGAGATGAGTGCTGAAGTGTGCAGGTAGCATGATATTTGTGCAACAAGAGATGCTTATGTATAACCACATATTTATATTTTTAAACTGCAGCCGAAAAACCCCAGACCAGTTTCAGGTCTGCTTCCTCTCCAATTTTCACCGTCAGAACAGAAAAACAACAAAAAGACGAGAAGAAAAACCCACAGATCTCTACTCATCTGCCATTTCTTCTCTGCTTTGGTTTCCATGGCAACATAACCTAACAGACAACATCAGCTTATATGGGGAGGTGTCAAGACATTGAATGGTTTTAAACTCTTCACTCTGATTACTACCATAAAATAATAGAAGGAATCGATAATGGCATTGAGGTGACGTCCATCTGAAAAATCTGTGTGTGAGTGGTGGGACTGGCAGGGGACAAAATGAAAAAAAAAAAGATGTGTGAACAAAAAAATGATGATGACATGTGTGGTGAGACATGAAAATGAAAAATGATAAGAGATGAGTGATTGGAGAAAAAACGGCGCAAAAGAGGAGCGAGGTGAGAGGGAAGCACAGATAAGGGGTGCAGATGGGTGAGTGGTGGATGGGGTTGGGGTGGGGGCAGTCATATCTTGTCTGCACAAAGGCAATTAGTGGCCTAATCCCTCCAACCCCCCTCCACCCCCCACCCTCACCTCAGAGAGCCATTACTCTCCCCTACAAGACTAGACCAATCAATAGCAGCCCACTCAGCCTGGGGAATGGAGCTACACTTAATACAGCTCTAGTGTCACATCCTATTCACTCATTACACACAAGCACACCCCTCCACTAACACACACACACACACACACACACACACACACACACACACACACACACACACACACACACACACACACAAAATTGCATCATGCATATACAAGGATGGAGGAACAAGTAAAAAGAGGGGAGGGGAAAGAAGTGGTGGCGGTGGGATGATCACAGTGATTCTCAACTGCTAAGCAACAGAGCGGTACACCATCTACCCCCCCCACAAAACTCCTCCTCCTCTTCAACATGGAGGCAGAGCAGACCACAGAAGAGGCAGGGCAGACTAAATAATTAACAGCAGGAAGAGTAGCAGGTATGGGTAGGATGGAAATAAAAGAGACATGAGCAATCCTGCAGCTTGAAGAATCTGTGTATACTTCTAAAGCCTCCTTCCTGGATGAGGATGCATAATACAAATAAAAAAAAGAAATGAGAATTTTTTAAAAAGGACAAGAAGCATCTATTATTCCTCTATTGTTCCCACCTCCTTATTTTCTAACACCACTCCACACACCCACCACCTCTTCATCTCCATCCCTTTCTTCCTTTTTCCTTCTGTTTGCCCAGACATCACCTTCTGACTGAAACTAAAGAAAGTCCTGATTTCACAGACCTCTTACAGTCATCAAGCCTCAATCCCTCCTTTAGGACTCTCTCTTACAACACTGTTTACCTTCCTGAGATTTCCAGTGTGGACAGAAATCATCCATACAGGATACGCGAGTGGCTCCAGCCTAGTTTCATCGCTGCCATATGCTCCTCCCTCCCCATCAACAGAGAGAAGATGGCCACACACGCTGGGCCTGCAGGGAGCTAAAAGAGGAGGAACGAAGCACAAGCTTTCATCCCCTGAGTCTAAAATAGGTTCATCAGCTCTCAACCTGCACTTCATTAGCAGCACTGATTTTCACTTCCTTGATGTGTCGGGGTGTGTGTGGTGTGATGATGGGGTCGGGAGGGTGGTTACAGGGAGGGAATGGAGGGACAGAGGAGGTAAAGACGGAAAGAAAGTGCAACCAAATAGATGAAGGGGAGAATCCTGTCTCAGTACAGCTGGTGTGATTAATGTGAACCTCCTTTCTCCATCGCCTCCTCTATTACCAGTCCCCATTCTCACAGACTGCCTCCCTCCACACATGATTGCTCAACCTGATCCACATGCACAAAAAACACACAACCAACCAACCAGTAGCAGCAATAAACAAGCCAACTAATCTGTGGTCGGAGGCTGTGGCCAAGGGTCTCTGCTTAGACAACACCTTGTACTTAAAGCACTGACCCAGTGGAAAAAAGCCAGAAGCGCTGCCATGGATGTTCAGTGGCCCCTTCTACTCACACACACTCACCCTGTTGGTTGTTAATGGAAAAAAATGAAATGTTTTACTGCCCCCCCTCAATCCTCTCCCACCACCATCACCTCTGTCTAAACAGCCAAGCATCCTGCCAAGACGAGACTGCTCTCCTCCCACCTCACCAACACACCCAACTCACCCCACATTCCCCCCCCCACCCACCCTCCTCCCTCCCAGCATGCATTACAACAACATCAGCACTTAATTAAACAGTCCATTTCACACCTGGTGTGCATAGCAGTGCCCAGCCAGCCCTACATCCATATGCCACCCCACCAGCACAAGCCTCAACACGTGCACCCTAACACACAAACACAGTGATGCACACCAACGCTGCACACACACCTGCTACCACAGTCTTGGACATGCACTGACAACACAACACAAAGCCTGTAATCTGCATCACTGAGCTGGGGGGGAGGGGAGAGGCACACACACACACACACACACACACACACACACACACACACACACACACACACACACACACACACACACACACAAGCAGTGTGTGTTGCTGTGCCAGCAGGAGAAAGGAAGACAGTACAAGATGGCGGATGGAAATAAGAGGAGCAATCCTGTGTGCCTTCTGCTGACTGTACAAACTGTACGTGATGCTTAAACGCTGCTTCATTTGTGATCAGACTCGTGAGAAGTGGAAGGTTGCTGCAAGCAAAAATAGGAAGGGACAGTAAAGTAAATGAGCTTGTTTGTGAGCGTTTCGGGGACAGTACTGGCCCGAAGGGCTTTGCCTTTGAGAAACACACACACACACGGACACACACAGACACACCGAGGCGGTGTGAGCTCCAGGCAGGCTCCAGATGGAGAGGTCATAGACACACTGCCCCACTGTCCCAGCATGCTCTGGGCTCCCAGAAACAAGGGAAGCCTCCGGCCACACACATACTCTCCAACACACCCACACACACTGCTGGTTTTCACTAATCTACTAATTACTTCCTATCCCTCTTTCATCTAGTCAGCTCATTCCATCTATCCTGAGCACTTTTATTCTCCCTCCTTTCATTCTCTCTCCTCACAGTGTATTACAGTTGGAAACAGCCATGAAACTCTTGTTGTGTTTGTGTAAAAGAGAGGAAACATCTCAGATGATTAAGCCCAGATCTACTTAATTAATCAGATATCAGTTGCTTTTTTTTAAGCTGTGTGTGTTTGTTGCATCTGTGAGAGTCTGCTTGCACATGTGAGTGTACGCTGGATGAGAGTGTCCTTTATGCTGCTCCGATACTCATTATCCATCACCTCCCCTCTTCAGCACAGCACTTAATACACAGAGCTATTCATTATACTCGCCTCAGACAAGTGACGATGTATGTGTCTCTGTGTGTGTATGGGTGTGTGGGTGTGTATATAAACAGCAGCCGTGCTCGGGGTCTTAAATCAGTTCAGCGGCTGGTGGCGGTGATACTAGAACTCAAACCTAACTAATTCCTTAAAGCCTTAGAATGTGAGTCACCGCAGCTCATAGACACTGGCCCTAAAAGCATAAACCAGAGGTTGAGAAAGAGAAAAAGAGGTTGAGTCAAAAGGTAATGAAAGGACAGCAGGCTGCAGCATGCACAGAAATCACAAGGCTTATAGCACTGCAAAGACAACAGTTTGTATGTGTGGGGGTGTTTGGGTGTGTATGTTGCCTATAAATACAGACTATGCAGACAGAAAAATGACTTGAGCTTCGGGGCCTTATGACTCTCTGCCCACCTTGGAAACGATACTCCTTACATGGGCGGTCACACCTTACTGTATGCCTGACAGCTGACTCACCAACATAGCTCTACTTCTATCAGGCAGTACAGTCAGCAGGCCGCAGAGATAAAAATGGAATTTCACTTTTATTAAAAAGGAGCAAGAGCTTTATCAGGCTGAACCTGCTTGCCTGTATTTTTATAATGTTTGTTTTGGTTAACCTGCCCACAGTTATTCTCACCCTGCTGGAAAATAAGCACAAAGAAATCCACGAGAATCACAAATGAGACATGCAACAGAAATAAAGTTAAAATTTTCAATAAAGAGAGGCAAGGTGACAGTAAAATTTAAATCCAAGACTGTGTTTTAAAGGTGAATCTTTCTGTCCAACAGAGTGGGAGTGTAAAAGCCATAAAGAGAGAGGACTGACATCTGAGGAGAAAGAGTGAAAAGAGATAAAGCAGAGAAGGACTGAGAGGGAGGCGAGGAGATGTTGGATCTGACTGATCTCCCAATGAGGGTAATAAATCATCTGCAGCATTCTGGGTCTCAGACTCCAGTCGGCTGGAGAGCCACATGTCCAGGGACAGAAAATAAGGAGGAGAACATCTGATGTAAGAAACCAAACAAAGGCTGGGCAAGTGGAGGAGCTGGGTCTCCTTGGTGCCAAGGCACAGAATCCAAGCACAGGAAACACCTACAATAAAACACTACTTGATGACTAGTTTTTGTTTGTTTTTTCCATTTGCCAAAAAAATATCAGGCAACAATAAATTCATTTTTACTCCCTTCTACAAAAAGACATATCTAGAGACTTTTGAATGATCATTATGCTGTGCCAACCGTTTCATTCATAGTAAATAGCTGTAAGACAGAGCTCCGAGATGAGAACTTTATAGTATTTTTTTACTGAAAAAGAGAATTGTATAACAGTAAACTAAAGAGTGATGATCCACACAGTGACAAGTGTACCCAGACTCTCACACAGTGCCTTAAGTGAGATGTTAAGTGGCTCATATGAGCATCTCATAGTACAACAAATCCAACGATCAGCAGCTATCACTTTAATGACATTAGCATGACAAACCTAACTTTGATTAATAATTAGTGCACACATAATTACACAAACAGCCTAAAGGAGTTGCTGTATAAAAATCCTAGTGAAATTGTTTTTTTGACACACAAATAGGTGTCAAGGTTTCCCATAAAAACAACACTCAGGAAAAGATTTTACATATTAAGGGAAGTAAGCCAAAGCATTTCCCCAATACACTTCAGATACTCGTTGGACCAGAGATGAAATCAACCATGAAGTTAAGCGTGCGCGCTTGCAAACTTTTAGCCACTTGTGGCTTTACCTCTGGGTTCTTCGGCTTGTTTTGCCAATTTACGGAGGGCTGCAGCAAATCCAGAGTGAGCTGACTGTGCAGCTGGGCTTCCATTTGCTACGATGGAGCCATTAAGCGGCGACGGGGTGAGGGGGCTGACTGTCGCCGTGGTACGCGTCGCCGTGGAGATCATTCCTAACGATGGTGACTTTGGCTCATGGCTCATGCCTAAAAGTGGACAAAAAGTAGGAGAACGTTACCAATCATGAAGACAAGTGACGTCAAAGATGAAGCAAAACACTTAAAATGAACTTATGCCCTGCTCAAATTTAAAAAAGCATATTTTTAAATGAAATAAAGAACAATGCAAACAAACAAGCAAATGGAATATGGCACTTGGCTGCTCCCTTTGACATTGTGACAGCCAGGGCAGTGAGTGGTGGTGGTTGGTATCAGTTCATGACAGCTGGGGAGGATGAGGATTGGCTGTTGTATGCCTTAGGGTTAGGGGTGAAAGGTTAGGAGGGTAGGTCACTCTTTCTTTGCTCAAAAAACATCAGAAACATACATGACTGCTGGAGGTCCATTGTCACATTGATGCACAAATCTCCACTGAGCATGCTCCAACATCAACAAGAGATGACCATAGGTTTTAGTGCAGTTTATGCACACAAACTTATAAGTTTTAAAATGAATGAGTTATTTTATTAGCCCTTTAAACATTATTCTGTTTGTTTGACTGATCCAACTAAAGCTGCCAAGAAAGTGATATTAACAAGGTCACAAATATATCAGCAAATGTCTCGACGTTTTAAATAAAAAAAGGGGCAAATTACTCAATGATTCTCATATAGTTAACAAGGTGTTAAACCTAGAACTAAATTCAGACTACAGAGGAGTTCAGTGTGAAGTGTAGAAACTGTGATAAGGGCTGAGATGGATGTCCATTTCCTTCCTGTGTACGTGGTGTGTGTGTGTGTGTGTGTGTGTGTGTGTGTGTGTGTGTGTGTGTGTGTGTGTGTGTGTGTGTGTGTGTGTGTGTGTGTGTGTGTGTGTGTGTGTGTGTGTGTGTGTGTGTGTGTGTGTGTGTGTGTGTGCTGTAAAGTGAACCATGCTGACAGGCCCTCTGTCAGTGGAATCCCTAAATACCAGAGCGGAGTCTGATAGCTCAACACACACACACACACACACACACACACACACACACACACACACACACACACACACACACACTAGGGGTTGTTCAGAGGACAGTCTAAGTTCATACTGGTGTGAGTTCTGCATGACAGAAATATTATCAAAACACACACTGGGGATTGTTCTAAGAACCGTAGCAAATCAACATTCATCCTACTCTTAAAGCCAACACTAAAACGTTAATGAGAGGGAAAAAAACTGCAATCAGAGTTCGTTATCAGCTTAAACACCACAATTAGATAAGTAGAAGTTAGATGTGGGTTTACCCCAGAGTCTGAGAGGACTATAAAAAGATCACGTTCCCATTCGAATCAGGGTGCTGATGAACAGCACTGTGTGTGCACGTGTGCTGGAGTGGACACACACACAGTGCGAAGTGAGCCATGAAATAGTGAATAGAATTCCTAACACCTCTCGGGTTGTCCTGCCCATAACCTCCCAGTTACCCAGTGCACTCTGAATGAACCCAGCAAACAATTAATAATGGAATCAACAAAGACTGCTGGCTCCACAACAAACACAGCTCCCCTGACAGACAAGCAAGGAAGTAAGGAACACACCCAGAGTGCAGCGCTACAGTCCAAAAACCTGACTTTGTTAAGACAATAGAGTACCTCTTCTCTTTCTAGAGAAACACTATTACATGTGACTAAGAAGTAGAAATGTACAGAGAACTTTTTAGAAAACTTGCTGGCTGCAGAGACAAAGCACACTGCTTATTAACACTGATACACCACACGTATAAAACCACATTACAGATGACGATATGTGAGTAACACAGGAAAGGCAGAGCTAGACGGACAAAAACACACATCAAGAGGTCTGGCAGCAGTTCATGAATCCCTCTCACAGATCAAAAGGTTGGCTGAAGCTTCTTACTGCACAAAGAAGTGGAGCCGACTGGATCCCCCGCGGCTGCATCTTCACGTTGAGCCCATCCCAGCACACACAGACAGCGACCGGCAGGACACACACCATCTTCCTGCACGCCTTTTCTTTCACGCTGTCCGTCTATCTCCTCTTAGCCATCCACCCTCGCCCTCCCTGCCTTCCTGTCTCTCGCGGACCGTTTAGAGCTTATCTAACAAAGCAACACACTACACAAACCGCCTATCTCTCCCCTCCCTGCTCGAGCGCGCTCCCCAAGTGAGAAAACAGAAATTCTTAGGCTAGCAGCTGCTGCGATGTCACATGACCTCATCCCCACGTTCCCTCCCATCTCCCTCCTCCTCCCCTCTCAACCTATAATTCCTCAGCCATTTGTAGATAACAGACACAGGCATGCATGTTCTGCCAAGGCAAACTGGGGGCGGGGGAGGGGAGGGCACTCAGTCGGTCACCACATCTGACCCCATTGCTGGGGGAGCGTCACACAGCATGAGTGTGTGTGTGTGTGTGTGTGTGTGTACACATAGATGGGTGGGAGCAGGTTGACAACTTCCTTCTTTATGACAAAACAACCCCGGCATGTCTTAGCCTGTGTCAAGCTTGTCTGCTCCAGAAAAAAAATCCCTTTGTAACAGATAGTCACAATTTATCTCCAGTAAAAATCTACTGCACATGGGTAAGGGGAATCCTCTCCTTCTAAATCAACATCTACCAATTACCACAAACAAAGAAGTCATTCAAAAACTGTGAACGTGCATTCCAATTAACACAGTACACACAGACTCATGCTACAGTTACACTCAGGTCTCCTCCACCCTGATAACAGTTCCTCGTAAGCAGCCAGGGGGTGGAGAGCTCAGGAAAAGGGTGAACGCGTGGGTTAGACTTCCCCTTTGCTGGTCCTGCTGTTGTTGCAAGGGTGTAAATGACTTGTTTCTTTAGTCATTTCCTCTTTCCGTCACTTGCTACTTTTCTCAGAAGAGTGAAAGAGCAGAAGAGTAAGATGCACGGGCATGCATTATGGACCAATTCTTGCAAAACCACCTCTGAGGCCAGAGCTGTGTCATGGGCTCCACCCCAGTTTTTCTACGTTTTCCATCAAGGATAATAAGAAGTCAGCAAATATCAGTTCATGATTAGCCGTTTTACTCTTCTATCTCAATGTTATTATATCCTGTCAAATCTCTTCTGTGAACAAAGAGGGCAAAACTATTCTAAGAATGCAAACAGAATTGCAGTGTAACTAATGGCTGAGAGAATAAACAGTTTTCTTATTTTGTCCTATATTAGGAATAGCATGAATACAAGCTTACCAGAAATTAAAACAACAGGATTAAAGCAACATAAAAACTGTACAGTAGGTAAACAAAATCCTCAGAATGAGACGTCTCTCATCAGCATTTAAGAACCAGTCATACAAGTTAAAACTTCTCTTATATCACGATTTGATTAAATAAGGAGAATGCTTCATAAATTTGCAGCCCTACATTCACATCTCAACGCCGCACGTTTACAAATTTGCTCAGTATTTTTGAGTGGCTTCAGAACAGCCAGAAGATGGCGCCGTCTTACAGTTAATTAAGGAGTCCTGTCAGTTAGCTGCATGTGTCACAGCCCTTTAATCCACTGATACACAGAAGGCAAAACACATTAAATCGACACTGTTGTGGATTATGAAAAAGACAAAGGCCAAATCCACTACTACAGATAATAGTCTTAAAGCAAAGTTCTTAGAAAACCTAAAAAAAATTTGGATTTTATTGGAATTGCTGCAAATATATACCATTTTAACGAGAAGTCTGTTACACACCAAGCTTCCTGATGCAATTAACTCCTTGAGTGCTGTTACGCCCTGAGGGAAAACAAAACAAAGCCCCGGAAAAAGGAAGGTAGATTACAACAAACAACATGTAAATCGGATCCACCCAAACACACACGTCACGCACACACACACACACACACACAAACACACACACACACAAAGAACAGATTGACTGCTAAATGGTATACAGTAAACACACAATTTTAACACCCAGCTGGAGAAAAGCCGATCACTAACTCCCATATTCAAACACACTGACAGACACACACAGAGTTCCACCCTTTTGCTGCTTGGAATGCAGATTAGTCACTCACACACACACACACACACACACACACGTACACACATATAAAGTAAATCCTCTTGGCTCCTGTGTGCCCTGGCCAGTGGAGAGATAATGCAGTGGCAGCTCTAGCGAGTGGTTAATCTTTAACCAGGAAGGGATTTGCCTATCAGCTTGTTAAAACTAGCACAGCAGCGCTGCTGGCCCTGTCTACCTGATTCAGCCTCCAAGATGGCTCGGAAAAAGTCTGAAGCAGCACAGACTGACAGTATAGCTACTGTGTACTTTTACATGCACACAAAAGATGAGCATTTTATAGAGGCTTAAAAAATGTCACACTTTATCTAACGTAGTGTTGCTGCTTAGGAACAAAGCCAAACCGAAGAGCGTCTGCCTTCAAATGAGCAATAAAATGTCTTCGCAATAAACAATTTAGCTCTTTGGGACAGTTGTGCAGGTTTGTTTGGTTCCACTCCCACATCCCTGTAATTACTTTCCTCAGACACTAAACGTGATCAATGTTTTCTGATCGTCTTTCTTGCACTATCAGAGCTACAATTGCCAATAAAAAAACAAACACTTATTTCAAATGATTGCTTGCAAATGATGAAGTGCTTCATTTTTTAATGGCTTCTTGGTTGATAGAAAAGGGAAGGTAGAGAAAGAGATTAGCTGATTGGTTGAGTAGCTCCAGGTACCATCGTTTCTGTAGACTAGCCTCCAGAAGGCGATGAAACACATTTTCTTGTCAGGAGGTAAATCCCTAATTACTCAAAACTTTGAGCTTTGATCACAGTTGTGCTGCCTTCTAAAACAGAGGGACCGCTTAACCAGAGGCTACAAGTTTAACCATCCTTCCCACTGAAACGATTTGGAGTAGGACGCTCAGCTTCTGTAAAACCTAAGAACAAGCTGAACAGGTAGTTCACTATTCAATCTGGTGTGTTGGAGGAATAAATAGCTAAGACATGCAGGATGGTGGCCCTCAAGCATCGTTAGACACCTCTGCTCCAAGCAACTGATTTAAAGAGGTTTGATTTTACTTTGAAGATGAACTGACTCTGGTTTTATTGTTCCAAATTTTAAACAGGTCTGACCTGTCTGTACCAATTTTGGCCCATTTAGATACATCTCAATTCTGATTACCAAAAGATTTTTGGCGCATCTCTATTTTTCATCTTAACCCATAATGTTGTTATTTAATAGGAAGTACAAAGAAATGCTTTCAGGAAAACAGCTGGCTGCAGTAAAATAGGATACAACCCACTGAAAAGGACAAAGAAGTCATCAGATATATTGATCATTTGTTTCATTCAGCTATTTTAACTCGAGTAAATAAAGACAATGACGACTGTCCACCATGACAACAATCCTCTCAAATATCATCAATCAGACAATCATTTAGGTGTGACAGGTCCAGGGGAACAATCTTAAGAGAAGATTTAAACATAGCTTGCATATTAACCGTGCATATAGACGTCTGTGATGATCTCACTCTTGAACACACACATAAGATTACACACACTAAATATCCAGGCGCACAGCAGGATAAACCTGCTCTGGTAGTTTCAGCTTTGTTTGACTTCTGAGATGAGATGTCACAGCAATCTACCCTCAGGCACTATCCAATGGATGTGTGTCAGTGTGTGTGTGTGTCAGTGTGTGTGTGTGTGTGTGTGTGTGTTTGCACACCTTTGAGCACCATCTCTTTTACTCAACACCAAAGACAAAACCCTGATATCAGAGAGATCCTGAAACAGTCCTGTGGCTGCAGAGCAGGTGTATCAAAGGTGACAATTCCACTAGAGAATAAGGCAAGAAGAAAAGACAAAAGACGGAGAGGTGGTGTGTGAAGGTAGAGATAAATCAAAAACAACAAAAGAAAGAAAATTTGTATCGCTGTCATTATACAGCAGGCCTCCATTATGGAGGCACAGCAGAGCACACATCTCCTTCTGACCTGGCTCTCAGTCCTGAACGCATACACAAAAATACCTCCATGTGAAGAGAGCAGTCTTCCTGTCTTCCACATTGTGTGGATTCAGCTGACATGCTTGTGAATGTGAGTGTGCATGCATGTGCACACCTTATTATTCATCCCTCTCCTCCTGCTTCTTTTTCCTCCCCATCACCTCCACTCCAACCTGCTTGACAGCAGCTCACAACAAAAACACTGCTTTCTAAGGATTTCCCTCCTCTCTCCTTCCTTTTAATTCTCCAGCACAAACACAGCTTCATAGAAACGGTGCATCTTGAGGGCAGGCACGAGCTGAGGTGACTTTCTCTCCGCTCCTCCACCTCGCAGCTGACTAACCCACCCCAACAGTGCCTTTTCCTCTGTCTGTTAATTACATATCAGCTGTGGTACGGCTCGCTGGGGGTTGTGGTTGTGTGTGTATGTGTGTGTGTCTACTGCATGTCATCTGGGAAGTGTGTAGTTGTGTTCTCTCTGAGACACCGGCGTGGGCGTATGACAGAACAGTCTGGTTACGCTTCACAACGCTGCTTAGAGAGTGCAAACCCACACATAAAGAGGCACATATTCAGCCGCACAAACACACATAAGAGCCTCCTGTCTTTGTCTCTGGCTCTTTGTGGTCCGTGGCCCTGAAGTCAAGCTGCTGCCTGTATGGTTGTGCCATCGCGGTCTCTATCTGAGGGGGACAGAGGCCTCACTTCCCCCGCTGAGCAGCTCAGTCTGAGACCAGCTGTTTGATTTGGAAAAGCAGGCAGGGATTCAGCTCTTACTCACCGCCAGCATCACCATGTCCTGTTGAATCTTTCTCTCAAAAAATAAAAATCAACCTCATCTGCTGCAGAAGGAGAGAAAACAGTGGTGGTGTGGCTCTCTACATGACAGATGCTACAGATCATGCACATGTGAACTCCACAATGAAGACCTGCCATGGAGCTTATCGTGGTTTCTGCACCTGTGCCACAGTTTTCCCCCCACCATCGCTACACGTTACGCCACATAAACGCTACATGCGCGCACAGACACACAACCTTTTACAACTGCACATGTGGCCCACATGTCACACAGACCTGGCTGAATTGTACTGTTTTTACTGCAACTCTCACAGAGCCTGGGGATGGCACTATGTGTAACATATTCTGGTTGTTATCATCTTACAACTTTTCTCGCTCCTCCTCTTTTCGTCCACGTTCATAAACCTCCTCGGGAGATGTTTCTGTTTTCTCCCTTACATTCATTCCTCACTTCCTGTTGCTCTGCTCTATTCTTCATTTCTCTCTGTGATGTACTCTGCTAGGTTGTAGCTGCCTAATTAGCACTGCCAGTGCTCTGCATGGGCCCTCGTTCCCAAGTGGCTCTACCACACACACACACTCATAAACACACACATGCACACACCACTTGACTCGTCTCTGCTAGGTCCAGTTGTTAAGAGTTACCTTATTATAATCTTGTAATTGGTATAATTGGAGTGTGCTCATGCTCATGCATGCATGTTTATGTCTGAGAACAAGAATATTTTGTATAATTTGATGAGCTAACCTCTTATTTTGGTAGGCAAAAGACAACCAGCTATCACTATGATCACTTATCAAATATCTTTAATCTCTGCTTTATCTCCAACACCTGTAATTCTTCATTAATTATCCTCCAACTTATCAAAGATACCTGCTAAAATATCAGTTTTACCAGTGGCCTCTGCTGATCACATTCCCAGCAGTATAAAGGTTCATATTCCTTCTTGAGCTTCTTACTCTTAAGTGGGAGCAGCAAACTGACTAATAGGTGAAAAATAAACAGAGAAAATAAATAATTTCAGGTCTGAACCTATAGGTTAAGGTGACTGCAGGTTTCATGTAATTCTATGTGAAAACCTGCAATGCTGGTATGAAGCTGGGTGTGCAATTTATTTTTGTGGCTAAATGCAACAACATGTCAATTAATTCTAAGTAAACCAAAGCGATTACACTGTTAAGATGATCATTCTAACAAGACACCACCTAGCTATAAAAAAGGACTGAGCAAAACAACATTCCAGGTGTATACTAGAGGGGTTGTTGTCTTTGTGTCTGAAAAAAAAGATCACCTAAATGAGACTTGAGGAGTTCTTCATTCTTTCTAAGACAATTTGCTGATGAGCAATTTTAAACTTGTTCTAAAGATATATATGTTTTTGACAAGACTGCAAGAATTTTTTACAGTCTGTGAACACACTTTATTTCTAGGGAGCTAAAACAGTACAACATTCTTCCAGGTATGTGAACTCACTATTGCTAAACATTAATCCACACTAACTTCAACAGATCTTTCATGAAGATGGTTTTACTTTAATAACATTAAAGGCATACTATGCAGTTTTGCTTGTTTTCAGCACCTGCTAGTGTCCATTTCAAATACTGCCTTTAGCATCGTCTCTGCTCAGAAACACCTAATTCTGTTGAAACTTCTCCTCAGCCTTCATTGCTTTCTACTGGAGCGGTTCATCACTCATTCAAAGAAATCAGCTGTGTTCAAGCAGGGAGAGATTTTTAAAAAGCAGGAATCATGAGCTAAAAACACTCCAGAGCCAGCATATCAGCTAGCCACATTGGGTTAGCCTAACTCTCACAAGATACGTGGCTTTATGAGACTTCAGGGCACCGGACCGGAGACTCAGACGTTACAAACGCTGTATTCTGGATACAAGCAGCAGATGGGGCTGAGTGACTTTTCATTAACACTTTAAAATGTCAAACTAGCACATACTGGCT
The DNA here is from genome assembly GCA_006937965.1 of Callopanchax toddi. Lineage (NCBI taxonomy): Eukaryota > Metazoa > Chordata > Actinopteri > Cyprinodontiformes > Nothobranchiidae > Callopanchax > Callopanchax toddi. Next base: position 1,033,628 of record SSNR01000043.1, on the reverse strand, counting down.
CAAGGAAAAGATAAAAAATATGAAAAAGTTACAGTGTGCCTTTAATTTTCAAGTTCATCAGAAATTTAAAATAAATCCAACTTCTTTGAGATAAAACTTAATCTGCCTAATTAGGTATCGGCAAGTCAGAGCTGTACAAGAATCTGAAATAAGTATCGACCATCAAAACCAGAACCGATGCACCTCTAAATTATAATCAACTGGTTTTTGGATTTATCATCTGGAAGGCAGTAATCTGAAAACACTTTCAGTCACAAAAAATAGGCCCGTTTCCACTGTCGGAACTTCAGGGTAATTTTACCGGAACATTGCGGCGTGCGACTGTTTCCATTGGTGTGGGCCATTTCGAGAGGGCCGTCTTCAGGGCCATTTCAGGGACCAACGGAGTCCCTGATCAGGGGCAGGTACTCGGATCAGCCCGATAGACTCGCGGAGTGGGAAATGTGGTTAACTCGTGCTGATTGGTTGTGGGATGAAGGAAAATGGTGAAAGCACATGGCGCCGAGATAAATTACCCGTGTGTTGTTGTCGGAGCTTCCAAAATGACCGTGTCTTCGAAGATGGATTCGTTCGTCATGAAGTATACTCATCCTTCTGTTCAGCACTCCCATCACCGTGTATAAAAACAGCTAAATATGCCGCAACCATCGCTTCTTTGTCAATTGTTGATTTATTTATTATTCTCCTCTTCCTTGTCTGTTGGTGCCTTCATGCTTGTCAGTGACGTCGATGCTGACGTCTTGCAAAAGTTCCGGAAAGGTGGGGGCTGTAATGGAAACACAAGCGCTGAGCGGAGTGAGCCAGCTGACTTGTCCCGGTCAATTTCGCCCTCTAGGATTTACCCTGAAGTTCCGATAGTCGAAACGTGTCTTGAAGAAATTTAAGAATGATTAAAAATATACATTTATTTTCTGTATTTCATTATGAACCAAATATGTGGCCAAATTAAACTAGATATAAATGTCTGTCTGTTTACTGATTTATTGCACATTGTGTTGGTGGTTGTGCAAAAGGGAAACCCATAGGGTTGATGTGAAACTGAGATAAGACAACACATATGTGGAACAAAGATATAAACAAAGTTTGGGGGGGAAAACAGAAGAGAGTCACTAACGGATACTCTTTAGTTATGCAAATACCAGGCAGATAAAACAGCTTTATCTGGCAACCAGGTCCCCTGTCAGAACACTCCTCCGACCTCAGTCCAGAACCTGATCCCAACACTGGACCACAAAAGCCACTTCATTTCTTGCAGGCATATGTCTGACCTTGCTCTCATACACAAGGAGGCATGCTAACAGACCAACATGTACAATATGACAGTCAGCTGATGTAGCAGATACCACAGAAGAAGAGGAAAGAAGAGAGGCAAACAGAGAAACACGCTGAAGGGAGATGGAAGCGGACACAGATGGAGGCAAAAGGAGAGATGACGATGTGATAGCAGAAGAAAAGGCCTTTGTTGAAAAGTAGCCCTTAGCACAATGCTGGGTTATGCTGCCTGAGTGTGACTGAAAGAAACACAATGACAGGACAGAGAGACACACTCCATGTGGTTCGTGCCCAAACACACATAAAAATATTTAATCAAAGAAGGCAAAGTTGGTGAGGGCAGTTGTCAAGTATGGTCAGTGTGTACAATCCGCTTATCTGCTGCTATCATGTTACCCATGTTGTGTTTGTTTGGCAAGAGCTTATCAGGTTCTTGGATTTAACAACAGCAAACATGAGCTACACAAGCACACGCACACACAAAATCTAAAGTTATCTAGGAGGTGTTTTGGCACGGTCGATGTAGCAAGACATACTAGTGTAAATGGAAATGTTTTCCCCTTCTTCAGATTCTCTCAGGCAATTTAAACCAAGTTGAGAACACAAAGTTAACGTTGTGAAAAAGTTGCAGGCGTTTACTCCGCTGCTGAGCACTGTGCCGTGTTGTCTAAATGAAATCTCACTGGACACAAAAAGCTGCACGTCTCCAATCCAGTTCAGGGAACGAGTTCTTGAACGCCGCAAAGGATAAAAATTGGAGTAGGAGTTGAACCCAGTAATGTGAAGATGAAATAGAAGTATACAGAAATCTCTTTGTAGGATGAAATCTGCTGTATTCCATCGTCTTGTGTAAATTTTAGCATCAGCTTGCCACAGTCACACACACCCATGCCTACAGATAAAAATACAAGCGTGAGTAAAAGGGAGAAGTGCAGGAAACGAAGTCACAAAAACTTTTAGTTGTTACAGTTTCTACTGCTTATCTCCAAGTGAGGTTGACTGAGAATACTGGATAATACTTTGGGGCCAAGAATCTCTCTTATTTAAACTTTCTTTTTCTAAAAGCAGACCTCTACTAACCAGTACCAGATGTATAAACCAAATGTCCTAACTGTACAGTGTGTGTTTACTGAAGAACATCTCTTATTTACATTCCCTGAAGCCTCCTTTACCTTATACATCACGTCACTGTTTAATGATTTTTTAAAATTATCATCTTTTAATGGGATGCAGATGAAGAGCCAGTTTGACTTGCTCTCAACCAAAAGAGTAAACACAAGAAACAGCTTTATCAGAGAAATAAAGTACTTTCTCCACCTGTGGATCTGCTCGTCTCTCTGATCGTTTTCCTCACAGATAAATACTTTATGGTCCGTTTGTTCAGCTGTCTTCCCCAGTCATCACAATTACAGCATACCTTTACAGTCATCCTTTGTTTATTTTAAGCACCCAGCAGGAGATTCCTAGACACACAGACAATCAAACGCACCATCTTAGGAGGGGCCATCAAACAGAACTTCACACCACAAAGTTGATGACTTGCCCAGAGAGGGAGCTCACGCTGGAGAAACAGAAGATCAAGCAGGAGAGAAAAAAAGGCAAAAGCAGACCGAAAGAAGAAGGATGGCAGAGAGGATGGAGACATGCTGGCCGAGGAAAACCCTCATTTTGTAAACATCCTACAGTGGGTTTGTATCCAACACACAACCAGACCACACAGAAACCCTTCACTGACACACACACACACACACACACACACACACACACACACACACACACACACACACACACACACACACACACACACACACACACACACACACACACAGCGGTGTACATGCCCACATTTTCATACCACCTAAGGACATTGTTATAAAAGTAGTCAAAGCCAAGCTTTGCCCAGTCAAACCCATCCCATTCTCTCAAACAGGGAGCTATGTAAACCCATGCAAAGGTCCCTCTCCAGTCTGTGCTATTCAAAGCTATCAATGTGTGCTGTTGATAAGAAAATGCAAAGTGGGTCACCTTTAACTCCAGGCTCCTTGTGTAAACAGAAGCAGGAGCTGCTTGGGACTCTCCTAATCACTCTCTAAACAGAGCCAGGTGCTGTTGCCACAGACAAACTGTCACCAACACTCTGCTCAACACAGCTGCTGTCTAGCCCCCCAGACATCACAGCACTGCAGGCTACCGCAGCATGACAAACAGCGCAACGACACCTGAAAACATGCCAACTTGGTAAAAAGCAGCATCGCAGCATAAAAGTTCAAGATCCCTTATTAGACGAGGAGAAAATTCAGTCCCTCAAAGCTGGATTTGCACAAGTCATCTTACACTCTTGTCACATGCTGACCCATTAGATAAATGTACGAGTTTATAAATCTGTCTAAATTAGGTAACTTAATTCTGCTAAGGAGGTTCACATTTCTTAGTTTAGTAGATAGTAAACAATCAGATGATATTACAGAGTAGTTGATCTAATTTTGAGGCGTAATCTGTTTTTCAGAAGAATTATATTAAATAAGTAACAGCGCTGTCCAAACTTTTACTACTCAACCTGGGCCCTGCCAAAGCATGATTGGATGTGACTTAATTAGGATGAGGCTCAGTGGATGCACTGTGCATCCTGGAGGCTGCATGGTGGGACAAATAACAGCCCTGAGCAGACCAACATCCTGAGCTTTAAAAGTGGTGGAGATATAAATCACTGCTGCAGGTCCAAAGATTCTGAAAGAAAACAAAACATAACGCAGAAATTTGTGAGTTAAGACCTAGAGCCTCGATTTAAAGCAACAGGTTGCGTCTCCAGGGGTTAGTAAGCACATAATTCACATAGACTAATGAGGAATATTGTAGTTCAGGTCATCATGGATCATCCAAAATTTGCTTAACTTGGTTAACAGATAAAATTACTTAATTGCATAATAAGACATTAACTACAGAGCATCAAAAGATAACAGATCTGACACAAATCTAAATGAGGGCTTGTTAGCTGGGGTCAATAAATGAGATAAGAAAAAGCTTTAGTTTGAAAATTAACAAATATATTTAGAACCAAGTCTTCAGTCTTAAACTAGCCTGAGACACATGGATTTTTGCTGAGGTGTGAGTAACTGAAGCCCATAGAAAAACGCTACACAATATAAACACTTTACTACAGTTTGATACCTCATTATATAACATTATAACAGCAGCCAAATTAGAAAAACCTAAAATTCAATAATGATCAAACTGTTCACAGCAGCTACACTGCCAGTGCACCTGTCCAGATGTGCAATGCTAAAGCTGCTCAGGACATTATAACAGAGTTCAAGAAGCAACAAATTTATGGTCCAGCCTGTGTTTAAACTGCATCCACCAGCAATCAACCACTTGAATTATCTGCTCCCCAAACTTAACTGAATATTATTATAAAAGCATTCTAATGGTCTCCTCCGGATCAAGATCTTTACTGATCATCAAATGTGTGGCTTCAACTATCCATCCATATTCAAATATAGAATATGAATGTTACACTACCTGCACATAATAAAACTACAAAGATGTTCATTTTGTATATTCTATTTATGATCACATTTGGTCCAATGTTTAACCTGATTGCTGCTGCTGTTCATTTTTTCAGTTTTGAGATCTCTTTACATTCAGTGCTTCATCCTTGTAGTGCCATTTCTGTTTTTTTGTACAAACTAACTTTGATTCATGCCTTTTTTTGGAGTTTTTTTCTTATGTCTGCTGCAGTGAAAAAACATGAATTGACCTTAAAAGTTCCCTCGGGGACTAATAAAGTATCCATCCATCCAGCCAGCCATCCATCCTTTGTTTCGCACTAAATATAACTGCTGCTTTGACACTTTGCAGCTCACAAATAAACACTCGACTCTACAACTTCACCAAAAATAAATTTTAAATGGTGTGAATTTAAATAATTTGCGTGATCCCTTTTCACTGCAAAAGGTGAAACTCTTGTATCTCTAACGAGCAAAACAGAACAAGGATGTCTGTTATTGTCCTTCACCATCAACTGACAGAAATAAAGGTGTCCCCTCATTAATTTTTAATGGCCATATAAATGTTGTTTTTCTGTACCTAGCCCTGCTGTGAACAATTTTCTGGCTCCTGTGTCAGAAAGCAGGCTGTAATCCACTTAAGGTATATTAGGAAATAATGGATTATACGCCACAGGAGAAAAAGATGACAGCACATGAAATACCAGTGGCCGTTAAAGACAGCAGGATGACCATATAAAAACCAGAAGGTTAAAATGCCCTGCTCTTGAGATTATGGCTAACCTTATCAACACAACAAGGTTCCTTCTGGCTGCAGATAAACTCTGAAAAGCCTGTTGCTTCACCGCTCTGTTTGCAGACCGTGTTTTAAACCCGGCGTGTGCTTGTGTGTTCACTACAGAAGCAGCTGTTGTACGCGCCTGCGGTTCAAAAGAAGTGAAGGAGCGCATGGGAAGTGATTCAACACGGTCCACCTGCCACGCGCACGCGCACACACACGGCCACCAGGGGTCAAATCGAGCACCCCGAAGAGCACCAAATGGGTCAAAACGTGTCACTGTAGCAGCCAGTCACAATTATCCAGAGGAAATGCCCCTCTGCTGCTCACAGGGTGAAACTCAGACCAGACAATCATCTTAAAGGAGCCAGTCTGACTGGAGACTTAGCGCCCGTTTAGCTAACAATACAGTTTTTATAAGCTGGGGGGTTTAAAGCGAGGAGGCTGAACGGAACACTTAACACAATTACAAGGCGCTTCTATTTTTAGAGCTTCAGTCAAATGAAGCCGACAAAAGCAGGAAAACACGGTCACCTGAACCTGAACGCACCGGAGCGGCTTTTTCTTTCTCTTTCTGTTACACTCACTTCTTTCTTGTCGCTCGTTCACACATCAGCGCGCGCGCCGCGCACACACGCGACAACAAGGGCTCGGCACCGACCTTCGGAAAAAAAAACAAAAAACCCAGCCGTTTCCTCGATATACTAATAATGACTTCCTCAACAAAACCCCCGCTGTATGCTCGCTCGTTCACACACGCTCACACTACCTCCGGGTTTGAAAACAGCCTGAAATAGAGATTTACATTGAATCACTCACCGCAAATAAGTAGGGTTTATTCCGCCAGCGTTCATAAATGATAATACATTATCCTGTGTTCAGCAAAGAAGAAGCAAATCCATCCTTTCGTCGAGAACAAGAGACGATGTACTTTTATTTATTGTCACGCAGGAAGCTCCGACGCCTAGCGAGGCCACCGGGACTGAGCACAGCAGATCAGAGCGCCGAGGAGAGGAGGAGAGAGGCGGGCGGCCGGCTGCTGGAAGCCGGGAGGAGGTGGAGCTTCCTCCCCGGTGGGGGCCGGACAGACAGACCCAAAGGACAAACAAGTCGATGGTCAGGCGGGGGGTGAAGCACCTGCTCCCCCCCAGTCACGCCCTCAACCTAAAGGCTTCACCCCTGCATCCGCATCATCATCCCTAATGCTCCATCCATCCCCAGAAACCGGAAAAAAACATTAACTTCCTAAACATTAAAAATATATCTGAAAATCTAAACAACAAAGACAGGAAACAGAATTAATTCGTTCTTCACGTTCATCTAACATGATAAATAATTTAAATGAGCATCGTGTTCTGTTATCGTTTATTATTTGTGCCATTTACTAAAAGTGCCAATCAAAAGCATATATCTAACAGTAATGTTAATTTGAATGATCCGGTGACAATGTTTACAGACTGATTAAAGAATTGACTGATCAGTTATGAACTTTATATTTATTTTTTTTCTGAAATCATTACATAAAATGGTTCAGATCAATAAGGACGAGGATCAGCTTCACCAGAAAAGTTTGATTCTTTTTGTTAAACAACCAAATCTTTGTTTTCAGTGATGTCCGATGTGAGGTCTATAATTTACACTTATCTTGCTATACCTAATTGAATTTCCTCAATAACACACCCAAACCAACAATATAGCTATTATTCTTGATGTAGATTAATAGCATGTGATGCTAGCTGGCTGGCTGCAGGGGTCAGATGACTTAATAAGTGACAACAATTTTGCCTGTACTTAGTTTATTCCTAAAGTTGCATCGTAGTTTGAGATATTAAACACATTTTAACTCTGGTTTTGCTGTTAAATCAATGTATGATCATGCAGAATAGTTAAGGAGAGGTGCAATTCTACCAAGTGACCACAAGGGGACAGTCAACCATAAAAAGCCCATTGTACTCATCTGACAGCCTGTACCTCTGTCTGTCTGGCTTATCAATTGTTTTACCGTGGATTAGATGCCAGTCACTGCTCATGCTGTAAAATCAAAGCCACACTTGTAAGCACTAAATGCAGGGTTTTGTCTAAATGCCAAGCATGAAAATGAGGATTAAGCAGGTAATGACTAGTAAGGAGGTGGGATGAAGCCCTTTGTACATTGTGTGATAAACTGCTAAATTGCTGGATGCATAGGATCAAATATAAGCTCAAATGCATCGTGTGTGCCTCCTGCCATCTCCTACTTCAGTGAACTTGCAGTGAGCCCAGCAGGGCAGACAAAAACACTGTTTGACTAAGACAGCAGTCTCTTTCAGGCAGCATACCGCATTTTTTTGCGTCTGTGTTGTGTCTTTCATCTAAGCGATTCTGTATCCTTCACTTCTGCCTGACTTGTAAGAAAAAAGCTGGCATTAAGGCCTCCTTACTAATAATGAAGCACCCCAGACTTTGATGTGCCTGCTGTCTGCAGCTCTGTGGGCATTTAAGGAACCCTTCCTTCTATTTAATGAGTCAAATAATTAGCTGGGTATTAAAATATCTTAAGTGACATAGAAATTTTGTCAATTTGTAATTTTTATCCTCTTTTTTTAATTGCTAATGAGCTATTAGTCTTTAGTCATTTCTGGTGATTAGTCATTAATGTCAGGAGTAGGATATTATTAAAAAGGAAAAAAACTCTTATCTCTGGCATCATGCGGTACAATATATCAATTGGTTGATAGAGTCCAGAACTCAATGCACAAATGCATTAATCAGTTTTGGAACACCATTTTCAATTTCAAATACATCTGTCAATACATACTGAGACTATTAGCGGCTAATCTCGTAGTCTGAAATAATCCTAAAGGAGACACAGAAAATGCTCCAAAATACCTAATTTTGCATTTGCAAATCTTCACATATCCTTGTTTTGTAGTGTCATTATCTTACCAAGTGCATAAAACTACAAGCATGATTAACATATTACTGAAAGCGTGTGACAACAGCTCCAAAATGCTTGACCCATTTAAGCACAGAGTGGTTAAACATTTGCGTTTACAGTTTCTGGCACACTTGCATACTTCCAAAAATACACACTTAAACTGTGAATTTCTCACAATGAGACTTTACATAATTACTATTCCTCCTCTCAGCTGCAGGTGTATCACTGTTTAACCACAGAACAGGAGTCTGCAGGGTATTCCTCTTCTCCTCCTCCTGTTCTTATTCACCAACCTGTCTTCCTTTGATTCTCAACTTCCTTTCATTCCTACCATCTCTCATTGATTTGACTACTTGCCATTTTCACATGCTCCTATGACACTGCTTCCACCTCCTCCTTTTTTCCTACAGCCTTTGCTTCATTTTGCCCCACCTTCCTTGTTCTCTTCTCTCTAGCTTGTTCTCTCTCTCTCTCCCTCTCTCTATCTCTCAGCAGCGGACCTGGCCTTAGGCATCGTTAGCTTAATTTAATAAAGGGGCTTAAGCTTTAGAGAGGCTTTTCAAGGATCTGACTGCTGTTACATTCATTACAATCTATCAGCCACCAGAGACACAGCCTTGTTGCATGGTTGAAAAAAGGAGCAAATGTGTGTGTGAGTGTCTGTGTGTGTATTGGGGAAGTTTTACAGTAATCGCTATAATTATTAAAGCTGCAGTAAAACCACAAAAAGACAATTCTTTTCTATTCTACCTGGCAAAATATTACCTTCTGCAACATGTCAGAATTTGTGACAACATACACAACTTTAAAATATTTGTGTGATGATTAATTTTAGAAAGTGATTTTGAAATATTTCAAGTAAATAGCTATTTTTTTAAATGTGTGCAACTCTTTTGAAGACAGAAGGCACCAGCCTCCCCCACCTTCAATTTGCTTTGATTGTTCTGATGATAAGTGGCAGCTTTTATAGCCTACACAATAGGGGAGACACACTCAGAATGTGGACGTTGTACCTCTTACTTTGAGCTAACCATCAAGGCTATGCTGGGCTTGCCTCCTACCTTAAACACCCATAGAAAACCTTAGAAAACAAGATGAGCACAAATGAACCCCTCAGATTGAGCCAGTGTCTATGGATGTGTGTGCATATAGGAGCATGTGAGTGAGAGCTGCTGTGCATATGCCATGCCTCTGCAGGACGTGTTCCACATACTTTATGTGCAGCCAGATATTAAATTAAGAAAGGTGAAGAAAGGTAATTAACATGCAGATCAGATGCCACACAGAGGATCGGTATGAGTGACAGGTTAACCAAGACAGAAACAGAGCGATGCACGAAAAGATTTTACCTGCATGGTTATTTATAATCCCTGTACGAACCTGCTGTCATTTGTTTGTGGCCACAAAAATAAGCAAAACTGCCCTAAACGGATGCAGACAATAACATATAGGGACCAGATGATTGTGTTAAATGAGGTTTTTATTCATTGCTTGCGTCTATAGCATGAGAAAATCAAATACCTGATTGTTTTCTGATATAAATTTATCTGGGTGGTTCTTTTCATATATTCAAATTATTCAAATTATTAGTGGAATTTAAAGCATTTAAAGCTGAATGTCTTCCCATTGCATCACTACAAACCATAAACTTTATCTACATTCTTGTCAAATGATTTTTAATTTAACTTTATTATTTATTAAAATTAAGATGATTGTTTTTCTTTAGGCCTGCGTGTGCACAAGAAGACTTTGAGGAGATTAGATGAAAACTACACTGTAATCTCTTTTATATTTGATTTAGATGGTAGTAAAATAATCTGCCCCTCCCCCACATTTACCTGCAGAGACATGCTTTGTTTATGCAGCCTTCCTGTTAGATCAGTTGTGTGGCAAAAACAGAAAATAAAACAAATCAAAAGAATGAAGATATGCATGTGGTAAAGACTTGAGGGAGTAGAGAGAGGAGTGGTGTGGAGTGAGCATGCATGGTTGTGTTTCCTCCTGCCACCCTCCGACTGTGTGGGTGTCTGTGTGTATGTGTGTACGAGCAACAGGGGAGTGTGGTGAGGCCTATTAACAGACGTAGCGATAATAGGCAGGGGGAGCCAGGATGTGTCTGAGCCGCTGACCTGCCCATTAGCTCTCTCCAGTCCACTAAGCCCTCACATCGATCACCTAACCACACATCATTGATCTGGAAAACCAGGCACGAGCACACCACTCAGACATATACCCTCTGCCTCTCACACGTTTGTGTTGTTGTGCATGTCTGTGTGTGTGTGTGTGTTTCTGAATGTGCAACCGCTCGTTTGTTCTTGCGTTTAATTTTTAAGAATGCACGACAGCCCCTCTGGGTGTGAGTGGACACATGCATTCACAGACACCTTTTATTTGACTACAAAAACCCAAGGAGCTAAAATGCATTATATCATTCTTCCCATTATTCAAATGTATTCCACCTTTCCACCCCTCTGCTGTGACATAATTAACAATGTACACTCCTCTATTAGCCACGCTGGCATAAGCTAATTGTTGGCTGTCACTGTGAATGCTCAGAGCACACAGACACCCAAAAACCCTACGCACACGTTGCTCACACATACTGAGCAAGCCTAAAGAGACACATATTGCCCAAATAAGCACTTTGCTCATTTAATGCACGTTTTTTTAAAATCAGTTATACCTGGATGCAGATTCTGCTCTAATTACTTTAGCCATTAGTTAAGAGGGGAGTCTTTATGGGCAATACTTCAGCTGCTAATTAGATCAAATTGTTCCCACCTCACTCCCAACGCAGAAATCAACCTTCACTGGCTGCTCCCTTTAACAGTGCTGTAGAGACACTGGGATATTTCTTTTATAAAGTGACAAAAAGAAAGAAGAAAATTATTGTTCTATTGTTTTTACTGTAATATTTGCTGCAGAGGGGAAAAACAGCAGGCATGATAGGTGTGTGTGTGTGTGTGTGTGTGTGTGTAGAAAGGAAAAGGATGATGGGAATAAGGAGGAGGATCTATTATGTAGAGAAAAGAAAATGTTATTATAGACTGAGACTGAACAGTAGTAGATGTGCCTATCTGTGCTGGGAGGAAAAAGAAAAATATATAGAATCTGAGAGGGTATCCAAAACAAAGGATGCTTATTAGCTGTATTTAAAGACATATATATGCAAACTCTAAAAAGCATCTATAAATTAATAACTCATGCAAACACTAATTTAAAGTATACTGTAGCCTGCAATTCAAATGAAAGTTGGGCATTCTGTTTTTATTACTTTAGTACTTTCACAAAGGAAGACAAAATGGCCAAGCTGGATGAGACAGAAAAGACAATGTTACACAAGAATCCTCTGTGACTTGTTTAAAGCGGATCTCTGGATTATTTTTCTCTGTATCAAAGTTTTCTAAATGTTTTAAATGATATTTCAGGTCTAAACTATGATCTATGGGTTGAGTTCCACAACATCTGTCATTCTGATGAAGACCCTCCTTCCTCCTAGAGACCCCTTTCCATTATTTCTTGCCGCCGACATTTTTCAGCCAATGAAATTCAAATGTCTGCATTCTCTCAACATGCACGCGCATCGACCAAACCTGTACCAGTAGGGGGCGCTGTCGTACAGGACGCTCCGTGTGTTTCTCTGCCGTCTCAGCCGTTCACTGAGGACTCACAGCTCATTTCTACTAAAAACCTACCCATTCTCCAGCTAAAGACGGGTTTATTTTTATTTTTAAACCTTTCACCTCACAGAATGGCAAGGCTTGACAGGATTATGCGTTTATTTTGGTCAGAAAGTTCATCCAGGGCCGAGTCAAGTTCAGCTTCAGAGTCCAGCAGCAGCTCTCTGCTAACAGAGCTAATATCAGAAGCAGCAGGGACAGAGAGGGCTCTTCAGACCCTCGTAGTGTTGTTGGAATAAGATTGTGAACTGTGAGTGATTAAACCCTACACATTGAGCTGTACAGTTCATGTCCGAAGTATATGCGCCGTGTGCACGCGCGCACACGCGATCGGACGCGCGTGTCGAGATGTTTTGAGGAGGAGCCTTTGGACGCTAGATTCAAAAACTGTTCTCCTGATGAAATCCTCCGGAGTGCCGCTTTAAGTGATAACACAATCCATAAATGCCTGATCTTTTCCTGCGACAGATGGCACAAGGATGTTGAAAACCAGACTAATTATTTATCTAATTATGACTTTTCACTTAATAGCATAATCCGCTCTGCAGGGGTTACATAAATCTAAACAAATTCCTTATTCATGCATTGCAGCTAGTATATTAGTTCAATTATTCCTCCTGAAAATTCCTAAGACAAAAATGATTTTCAACGTTTTAAGTGCTGTTTCTCACAGTTTGTGGTATGTGAGGCAAATGTACAGGAAATGAAGAAAATAAGAAAAAGAGAGAAATAGCAGGATCCGGGGTGAGTTCACGCCAATGCTAATGGGGTAATGACATTGATTTTCATTTAGCTGCACTCTCTGATGTTATTTACAGCATTTAGTACTCCAAACAAGCCCCCCCACCCCCCACCCGTTTGTATTTAAAAAGCTGGGACACACTGTCAGGCCCTACACTCTACTCCTCTTCATCCTTTTCACCACTGCCATAACAGCATTATTCCATATATTACTAAGCAGTTAATAGCAGTCATGCTTACACATCCATTGGATCCCCTCTGTCCCTGTTCAGTATGTTGGTTCCTCCCTTCTTCTCCTGTTCTCAGGCCATCTGGCACGAGCACTGAGCTGCTTTGAAGTGGCTCTCTGAATCAGTCCAGTCTGAGAGGTGGCTGTGTGTGGCGGGGTGAAAGGTCAGAGTTTTTCCCTCCTTTAAATTCTAACTAATGTCAAAGTGTTAGAGCTTAAAAATCAATCTGTGATTTGTGGGTCAAAGTGTACTAAAGAGTCTTCTGATGGAGATCAAAGTGATGCGGCAATGACAGATTTGTGGCAAGAGATAGAAAAACCTGTTCTGATGCAAACTAGTGGTTTCTTTATTGCAAAAAAATAAAATAAATAAGCAGAATAAAAATCTGTTGTGCTGTAAGAGGGATTGATGGTTGAATTTAGGAAGCTTGTAAAAGTATCTTCTGTTTCCTCTCTGTCCCTTACTCTTACTACAATAGTCAAAAGGTGAGACGGTGTGAGAATGAGTATAAAAGTGATTAGCATGCAGCAGACTGTGTGCTGCATTAGTACTTTATTAATGTGGTGGTCACGTCTGGGACACAGACAGAGTGTATTAAGCTCATCATCACTTTTCTGATCATTTTTCTGCACACATCAAGGACTCAGAACCAGCAACCTACCATACCAGCTAAAGAGCAACAGGAGAGATCTCAATGTATGGGAAGTAACACACTGCTATAGTTGTAAATTTAATCATTCAAATGTGGGAAGCGATAGAGAACAGGAGGTAGTGAAGAAAAAGGAACAATATGTGCAGGAGTGTTCTGATTTTCAGACAGGTGACAAATTAAAGGAGAAACCAGAATAAATGAGTGGTGCAGATGCTTCAACACATGTGCACTGGACGGCACAATCAACCAATTAAAATCTAATCAAGCTCTGTGACATGCATAAAAACGCAGAGGAAGCCCAGCTGATTCTGATTTTGTGGCAAGAAGAAAGGACGAGTGGGTTTATTGATGGATTACTGTTCCAACTGGCTGGTGAATCAAGAAGGAATGTGGCATCTGTGTAAGAGAGACCTTAATAAAGACCACTGGAATGTGTGGTCAGGTGCTTCCATTCAATGCAGTATGTAAAGAAAAATTCTTCAGGTGACAGAGATCAATCAGACTGTGTTAACCTGAAAATAACAGAGATGGATTGTATTGTAGGCCATAAACATTATTACAGAGATGGATGCACATTTGACACTCACATTGGTCTGAGGCAGATTTCTGCAATGTACGAAACAACCAAAAAACAACAGATTTGGTCTGATACATCACTCCTCTTTAGTAAGGTCTGAATTTGTGATAGCAATACTGAAGGGATCCTGTAGCTTTTCTATGTTCTAGGCAGCATGTTGCTGATAGGCAGGTAGGTCCACTTGTCTGCTTAGAGGGAAGTGTTACTGCAGATCAATACTAAGGTGTTTATCTTTTCTATTCTGTGTAAAGTGGGCCCTTCCAGGATGACAATGTTCACATCCAGAGGCAATGACTGATTACAGATTGGTTCGATGAGAAGGAAAATGACCTAAGTCACCAGATCTCATTGAAACGCTTATGCTTGGGCTGGGCTGGGACTGTTGACCACTAGTTGGAGGCACAAATTTTGAAGAAAACATGCAAATTTGCAGCTGTAATCACACCAAATTGGTAGGTGCAACACTTTTTAAGTGTGTGCAAAATGTGTGGAATTATTGCAAACACTTTGCAGCAGTCAGTTACTCATATATTTCCATGAGTCAAGTGACACAGCAGTACGGCCCTGTGACTCGAGGGAGGAAACTGAAAACCCCTTTAAATGTTTTGAGACATTTTTGAAACTCCCTCACCAATGCCATTTGTCAGAAACAGTTGCTGCCCAGTGAGATGCAGGTTTTATGGAAGATTTAAAACGATGTTAGACATGCCTGTCTGTCACTATCATCAAAACAAAGCGCCCAGTAGGCAATTCTTGCCTAAGAATACTGCAACATGTGGCCTGTCAGGCATTGGATTTCTGACCAGCAGACAATTGCTCTTCACTCCTGAGCCACAGCCACCCCAGGCCTGTACATACATGGTTGAACACATGTATATCCCTATATGTAGATCTCAAGATACAAACAGAATTCTAGGATCAGCCAGGATCGAAAGATATGTGTGCATCCCTTAAATGCATAGGCTCAGTCTAGAAGAACTACAACCAGTTTCATGACAAAGAGGTAAAAGCATTTAGCAAACAAGAAACAGGTGAACACTGTTGAAGAGCAGCAAGCCAACAAACACACCAACACAAGCAGCAGCACACCTCAGATTGTTCCACAAATATCTGAGACTTCCCAAACCACATGTTTAAGTTTGACATGTTCCAACCCTAAGACACCTAATGCTGGTTTTCCCCCGTCTATATTTGTTTTCTATGTTGTATCTGCTAAGAATGTCCTCAAATGAGTCATTTTGTTAACATCACAGGACTGCGTGGGCAGCATTGTGGCTTGATATTAACACCACAGAGACTCTAGTATGGAACTGTGCGCGTTATACATACATATAAATGTAACATATGCTGTTTGAGTTTATCCAAAGGACATGGCAGTACCACCAGTGCCCACACATTTTTGCCTCTTTCGCCAGCAGTCAAACCTCTAAAAGTGGCTGTTTTAGCGAAGCCTGGGAGCTCCGAGGTAAAGTGCATCTGCATTCATTAGCGTCACAGGGTTCGGCCTCTAAATGCGCTGCTTGTAGGTGGAGTATAGTTTAAAAGGTTGTTTCATAACCTAGTGTCAGGAGGTGGTGGTCAAAAGCAGTTGGAAGAAAAATGGCAAAAGAAACTTCTTTTATTTAGGGCTGTTCCATTTACAGTACTTCCTCTTTATCCATCTCTCATTTCATTTAATTGAATATTGAAGGCCTATCTGCTGTGTAAAGCATCCTCCTTCCAGTTAGTGCAACGATCTTTTATATCTGCCAGCTCCCTTTCTTCCCCTCTGTCTTTGAGACATTGAATTAATTTAGCTGATAAAGAAGAAAACTGCACAGAGGGCCCTAATGATGACAGTCTCCTATTGTGCTCTACAAAGAGGTACAAGGACCAGGTTCTAGCAGCAATCTTCTTGTCCCACTGCTGTAAAACCTGCTATGACATTGCTTTTATAGAAAAAAACAGGCCTGGCATCTGTAAATCACTTCAAATACAAGTAAAGATTTAGGTTTAATGCTTTACATTTATTGTAGGTAAGTTTCCTTCACTCTCTTCTCTCCCTTCAATACTTTCTTTCTCCCTGGGGGCTCCAAAAGCAATAGCGAGAACCATTCTGTAAGACGATAAGGGAGGCTAAGGCGCTTCTATCCCCTGCAGAACATACACACTCGGAGGGATAAGCTATGGACTAGTCCGGATCCTTGATACACAGAAAACACGGAGAAGCAGACGTTACAAAGCAGAAACTCTCATCTCACTGCTAAGCAAGCAGAGGAAAGGAGGGAGGGAGGATGAGGAGAGAATGAAGGGATTTAGTCTTCATCTGAGGATGAACATGCCATCTCCTCCTCCCTCTTAGAACAGATTCTCTTGCCTCCCTTTGCTTCTGGTTGCCAATTCAGCCCACTTTTCAGCTCTGTCAGTGCGCCCTCAAAACACCCACCATCTTTGGACAACTGGGTTTCTGACGACTGATACATGAAGTGTTTTATAACACTTTACATTCCAAAGCAACATAAGCTATGGCTATGAACACTGGAAACACATTCTTTAAGCCAAGCACACGCTTCACACTCCTCCGACACACTCTCTCCATGCAGATGGTGTGTGTTTAAAACCAGCAAGGCGAGGCCCCGCATGTGTGCCTGAGATGTGCATGTAAACTGGTCTGTGTATGCAAGCGCTCGACATCTCACCTGGGGGACAAGAAATTAACACAAGCAAATTTCTTTGCGCTCATTTTCGTTTTTCTGGTAACAAGACCATCTGCTTACCATCCTGTTCCATGAAGAAAAAAGAGAGAAGAGAGAGAAGTGGATTGCACTACAGTCAGTCCCACAGCCCCTTTCTCTTTTTCTCTCTCTGCATCCCATCTACACTCTCTCCAACACAATGAGGGGCAGCGATAACACCTCAAGGCCATAGTGTTGCTGCCACCGTTTCATCTTCTTCTGCTCTGTGATGGTGACTGATCAGAGGAAAACTGTATGAAAGGCTAAAACCAGAGCAAAGTCAATGCTCTTTACCATTCATCTATAATAGTTCACCATTTAATTCTGATAAAGGACAAAAAAGAAAGCTGAAATTTTCTACAATTTCTCTTTTTTGCTATAAAATGTATTATTCTGCAGTAGTTCATTTAAAACAACTAATTAGAAAACTGCACATGGAATCCGATTCTCTAACACTTGTTCCATATTTTCTTCTGATTGCAGACAGGAAGCACCAAAAGGTGATTTTTGTTACACACAAACAAACAGAAATGCACTGACAAATGACTGCATACATTTGACCCCAAAAAATTAGATTAGGACAAGGTTTTATCCACTGATGGAAATCTGATACAAATGGGAATCACGATGCTGACTGCACTAACCTCACAATAATAACCCACTAAACGTTGCTATTTTGAATGCTGAATCAGACTATTATGATCTTTTGGGAACCAGAAGTTACAATCTGTAAACAAGCTGGCACAGCTGAAAAGTGATCCTTGGAATTTGATCGTAAATATTCCAAGCACAACAGCTATTTGGTAGAGGAATTACTTTCAGGAGACTCACTGATTAGGAAGAGTGAGTTTAGCATATATAATGGCTGAAACCTTAGTAAATCTGTCATTCACTTCCTACTGATTTTAAAGTGGTCAAGTTTAGTGTAAAATGAACTCTCCTCATGATGCTGTCCCATCTAATTAAAAATATGAGGTATAAAATAAAAAAACACTCCATTCTAACATAATTTTTATTATTTAACTGAGAATTTGTTTCAAATGTATCAAATTTATTAGAAAATATAAAAATAACAGAATTTTCTTAAAATGTGCACACAGAGAAACTTATTTGTGTGTGTATTAAGATCCAGATGGGCTCCAGTAGGCTGTTACAAATCCTCTTTGACAGCGGTATAACGAGGGCACTACCTTGTGGCTCTCGCATCTGCGTCTATGCTGAGGCGCCAAAACATACAATCACACAGATTAGTTATATAAAAAAAACAAACCTTAATGTATAGGTAATCTTCTGACTTCTGTTATGAGGACAGAAATGATCTACTTTCCACTACATGTTGGATTTTTTTTTGCACTTTTTCCCTGTTTTGTTAGTAGCAGATAATGACAGAAACAGGGAGTGAAAGGAAAAGTCTGATCTAATTAGCAGCTTGTTAGCAGCAAAACAGTTGAGCCTAATTAGAGGGTGTGTTGTCATGTAAAGAATTACAGTCTAAATGAATTTCTGTTTATCAAGGCTGTTTATTTGTTCTTCCACTAGGAGACACTTTTAATGCATCCGACTGCTGACGAGCGGAAAATAAAAGGAGCATGTGTTTATTTTTTGAATGACGGATAGCTTACGGATATCTGCCTAACTGTTAAAGGTCTGAGTGGCTGTGGAGTAATTGAGAGTGTGTATTTGAAGACAACACATCTGTGTATTTGCATGTTGTCTCCATTCTGAGAGGGCATGCAGTTGACTGATACACTTAAAACTCCTCATTATCTTCAGAGACCATTTCCAGCGACCCAAAATTCAACTCCTCAGCCAAACACTCATCCCCTCTCCCTGTTTCGCTGCTCCCTCCCTTTCCTCTTGGCAGTGCCTCCCCCTGCAGGCAGGTGCACAACCCAGTGGCAGCCAAAGCGCCAACCTGCCCTCCATATGCCCGCCTCCGCAGTGCCAGCTTACTCCTGCCACTCCCCACCAGGATTCAGCTGGCCCGGCCCTCCCCAAATCTGTTCCCGTTCGCCGACGCTCATCCTCCCTCGCACCCACCCCTAGCCTTTTCTCCTTTCTCTCCCTCTCTCTCTTTCACACACATGATCCCTCTAACCTCGCCGCTCACATGCCAGTTGTCTGTTTGTCTTGCACAAAGTGGTGGAGCATTTTTGGCAGCCCTCCCACTGAAGACACATTCTTCCTCCTTTAGCCCTTCTCTCACCTTACGCTCTGTGTTCCTCTGACCTTCCTCGACTCTTCTTCATCCACCAAAGCATCCCCTCGTTGTCGAGCTGTTTTTCTGAGACTTTCCTTGACATGATGCTGAGAGACCAGAGCAGGCTCACCTGGAGCCAGGGGCCAGTCCACATCAATCTGCACAGGAGTGCATGTCAGATCGATGCATCATCCTGCTGCTGATTGGATGCTGGGATTTATTGGGAAGCCTGCTTCCAAATGGGTGGTGTAGGGCAACTTTTAGCCTGTTTTTCACCCCATCAGTGCAGGAGGCAGAGATAGCAAGAATGAGTAGTTCAGTTTCATGCAGCCTTGTCTGAGAAACAACATGAACACAAGTCAAAAGGACGAGGTTTATTATTCAAAATATTTGTTCATTTTGTGAAAAATGATGAGGTGAACATTATTTCTTGAGCACATATCAACACCTGGACAATCAAGACTCCAGCGTGTGAGATTTATATTCAGCTAAAGCTGCCCTACTATTTATTTTGTCGATGCTGTAAAGCTTCCATAAACATAGAGTGATGAAGCTGTAATCCTCTGCCTTTCCCTCATTACTCCTCTTCCTCTTGAGGAAGTCATCCAACCAGTATGGAGCCATCTATTTAGGTCATAACCATCATCCACCATCCATCATAAAGTCTCTCCATCTCACACTCAGTCACTTACAAATTTAGTGAGGAACACTAAATCTAATAGGATGTTTGACTCGCCTCATGCAAAGTCTAAGAACGACGGACAGCGAGGTAGAGGGAGTTAAGTAAGATACGGAAAGGACAGGAGGAGATAGCAAAAAAAGAAGAAAGCAGAGGCAGAGGAAGAGAGACCTCGCCCTGAGTCATCTCCTGTCATTAACAGGATGTGATGAGCTCTCGCCGTTCTCCTAATCTGTCTCCCATGATTCAATTCCACTTCCTGTTTGCCGAGAGGACGGTGGCTCGGCACCAATCAACCACACAAACAAGAACACGAACGCAACTCAAACAGTGAGATCTTCTGCAAATGAAGTGGACCACAGAGGTCATTCATTCATTACACCTCTGACTGCTGAATTACCCCTCCTCCTGATACAATGAGGTCATCAGGTGTTCATTTTCACCCGTCTTTTACACTCATGCACGGTGATACAAGAATTTACAAACTCATCTATAAATACTGCCGCCTCCTCCTCTGGGCCTCGGAGGGAAATGACACCCCACATGGATGATTATCATATGACACCTGGCCAGGAGGCTGAGTGTTACAGAAAACTGATTGCAGAAACTCATCAAAGCAGGAGGTGAGAACACACTATGACACAAACTGCATAAAAAGATGCCAAATGAATGTTTTAGAAAGGAGAAAAAGCTTGACAGATGGAACAAAGAGGATAACAGGTATTGAAAAGGGCAAGTAGGATCTTCTTTCATTTTTGTTTTACGCGAAGGACTTGCTTTGATTACTAAATCCTGAAATTCTATAAAAGCACTCGCCTTAAAAAGCCTGCCTTTACTCACTATAAGAAACACAAATAAAACACAAACACACACTTCTCTACAAGGCTTCAGGGGAGAAAAACTAATACCTCCTCTGTAGCTCTTTTTTAGGTGGTACAGTTCTCAGCTTTCCCCTCCTCTTCCTCATAAATCACAGCCTTGCACATTACTCGAGAAGTTAGTAAGGATTAGCCTGCCTCTCCTTCTAATCTCATTTATGTGCTTTTTGTGCTTGTTTCACCACCGTCCCCCGTTTGCTTATGGTGCAGTAAAAAGGGCGAAGACCACTCAATATCACCAGTTCTCAAGTGTGTGTTGATTAGAGAGGGTGCAGAATAAAGTGAGAGGGTTTATTAAAACTGTAAGGTGTGACGACTCAGCCGTTCAGCCTGGTCAAACCAGCAGGTGATCTGCAAGAGAGGAAGGGAATGAAATGCAACTGAACCTCCAAAGGAAGGTCAATTAATAATTTTACCTGTGCATTTGTGTGTTTGTGCAGGTGCATGTATGAAAGAGCACAAATTATATTTAATCTTTTTAGCACTGGGCTGCTTTTATGATTTTCTTTCTTTATTTAATCATATATTTTCAATTATTTAAAAATATATTTAAAAGATCTGCAACAGAAACACATAAAAACATATTGTTTAATAGAAAAATGCTTTCGCTTAATATAAAAATGTGATTTCTGCTGCAAGGAGCTGCATGAATATTTACTAAAATATCAACTCAAAAGGAATCAGAAAAACGTCAAAACTATTTAAAAAAAAGAGTATAACTTATAAATGTAATGCAAATAATTCTAGTGTAAATCTGAGAATATTATTAAAACACTGCAAAATGCAAACATGTAGAAAAAGTATACGTTTTTTCTCCATTGGAGAAAAATGTTTTGCTCTTCACAGCATTTTGATTTATTGCACCTTTTTATTCTAGTCTAAAGTTCAATGTAATGAGTTGAACTATTCCAATGTACTGTGATTTATGTCTTTATAATAACTAAACCTTTGAAAAAAGGGTGTAGGTATGAAATTGCCAACTTAGCATTTAGAAGCCTTTAGGCTCTTTTTCATAAAAACATATATTTTCATCCTATTTCTTTGAAGTCTAGGGTAGATGCATGCTAATATCAGTGATGCTCTCATCATTTAAGGTCAGTTTTTTTAAGCTTTCAGTATTTTTTTGTGGTATATTTTTATTTGTTCTAGTAGTCACCAAGTGAGGGACAGGGGGACACCCTGAACAGGACGCCAGTCCATACAGGATCACATAGTAATAGGATTATATATATATATAAATGACCAAGTAAATCATTTTCCTGGGAAATGAGATATTATAGCAGTAGAAATGTAAGTTTAAATCATGAGAGAGCGTACTTAAGACACTTATACAAAACATCAGCTTTATCAGATATGGAAAAATATCAGAGAAAGGTAGAATTAAGATGCTGTATCAGAGAAAAGTGCAGCTGGACCTGATCAGAATAGGATTAAACTTTATATTACAAATCTATTCCACCTATAAGAGTCACTAGTCTTATTTTCTTCTCACATTGGTATTTTCATTTTCAAATAATTCCATTTACTGGGCTCTCATCATTTTTAAATTTAAATTCTTCCATAGAATGTGTTTTTTATTAACAAATAATACACTGACAATCAGCATTTGTCTAATATAGATGGTAGAGTGGTGTGTCAGGGGGAGCTGGTCTTTATGTGATATAATACAGCAGCCATGTTCTACAACAGTCTAAATAAATGACAGCTTTGCCATTCATTATGCCAAATAAATGAATAAATGCATATGAATTGGACTGTGTCCCAGATTTATGTGAAATAATACCAGGATGGAATGCATGAACCACACTGAGCTCAACTTCAACCTACAGGTGTCAGAGTTTCATCCAGCACGGTGACAAGCTGTGCCAGCTGTCTCGCAGAGACTCAAGGACTCGTGACTGTGCTTCAGGCCAAAATCAATAAAATGCTCTCACCTTTAAAAGATACACTCGATCACCTCTTCACGCTTCCCTTCATACCTGGTTCTTAAAACATCTTGATTTTTATTGAAGTTATTTTTGCTCAAACAGATGCAAGAATGGGAATTGGGTTTGCTCCGTCGTGTTTATTTCATGAGCACAACATCTCTGACAATTTAATTAGACAAATATCCTCACGTGTCCCACATCTATTCTCAATCTGCTGTAGTAGAGCTGGTGTTCAGAGGGCAGGGAACTTATAAAACCAGTAACTGATGGTGGACTGCAACTCATTTAAGGGCTCATAATTTTAAAATGATAAGAAGAAAACAGGATATGTGCATGTGTCAATATGCAATGGTGCCTCATTGATTGTGAGTGTGTGTTGTGTGTGTGAACTGAGCGCCGTCAGAAGAAGGGACGGTTTAATTAGAATTCTCTATAGTCTAATTTGATTAGTGGAAGTGAAAGAAGATGAAGGCAATTAGAGCTCAGCTATTTCTGCTGCTGGAATAATGTTTCAGGATAGAGGTGACAACACACACACACATACAAACACATACAAACACGTGTTCAACCGCAGAATGAAATGAGCTCACATACTAGTTGATCTCACATTCCACGTAAGGGTCATGTCAGTTCATAGTGACTCAACCCAAAAGAGCAGAGGTGAGTGTCCATCATGCAGCCGCGTGTTTGACGAGCACTTTAAATGTGACATGCAAGACCTGCCAAGTGATATTCCCACATACAGACAGCTGTAAAGGAACTGTTTACCAGCCCTCTGCTGCCTCTGTGTGTGTGTGTGTGCAGTTCATAGCTGCAGAGAGCAAACAAACCCACATGCAACACAATGCATTGCACAAACTGCATTGCGTCTCCCTGGTGCCAAACTGACAAGACTACAACAGGGAACACAAAGGGAGGGAGCAGACTGACTGCAGTCCATAAATCATAGACTGTGATACCAGAGAGGGTCCCAATGCAACCCCCACCTGTTAACATGGCTAAAAAATAAGAGTGTATAATCCTGTTTTATAATGCAATTGAATATCCAAGCAAAAATAATAAGTTTAGAAAAAAAATCAATAAGGAGGAAAAAAAAGATTTAGAATTCTACATTTTTGTTTAGGATTTAAGATAAATAAAACTATTATATTGGCATATTTTACCAAACTTGCGTGGATTAAAAGACGTGCATGCTGCTAATGAACTCTTGAACTCTTGCTAATGAACTCTAAGCACTCAAAGAGATTGGTCTTCCTTGCGAAACATCACCTTATTAAGTCATTAAAATGTTTGAGGTCAAATAAACTTCCGTAAATGTTTGCTAATAACCTGACCAATGATTAACCAAGAATTTAAACTTAAATTAAGCAAGTGACAGTGAAATGAATCTGAAAATGTAAAAATGCTTCCTGGCCTCGTAATGTTTGTTTATAAAAAAGCACTCCAGAACGACGCTGAAGGACTCGATCTCTATACCTAATGTTATCTAATAGTCCTAAAACGTCTGACTAATCATGAAGGGCATCTTTGGCTTACTTTTACCTACAACGGGAGGTGACTTGGTTGAGGTTGTTCTTTTGTGCAGTTGGGCTCCATTTATTCAGTGTGTTTATTTCCGCCACAGTTACTGCGTGGTGACTTGTTTCCAGAGAGGAGCTAGGGGCCACAGGTGTGCAGGGTCAGGGTTTAACAGCCGTGGGTTTATGAGGAGGCTAACGGGGCAGCCGGTGAGATGCGCCACCGCCGACCTTTACAACCACGGCCGGGGCAGTGCCACCTGCGGACTGGCGTGGAACAGATGCCACACTGTGGATGGGTCAAAGCTTTTATAGCAAGGGCAGAATGAGAGAGAGTGAGGGAAGGGGAGTTGGAGGGGGGGCGCGAAGGAGCCAGCAGTCTATCATCGTGACTGCTTTACTGCCACTACTGCCATCTAATGACAGAGCTGTCAGAGCACATGGAGCGGGAGGGATGGAACGGTGGCAGCACTGTGAAGCAGAGGGGGAGTAAAACAGATAAATGGATACAATGATAGAGCGAAGTGAGGGATAAAAGCATGGTGGGAGGAGGAGAAGGACACAGAAAGATGGCTGACACTTGAGTGGATAAAACCAAAGAGAGAGAGCGAATAAGATTTGTAGGAATTGATCGGAGGAGATGGTCTCAGTTAGGAATAGAAAGGAGGAAGGACATTGTAGTTAATTGGATATAATGATTTCACTGCTGCACAGATAATCTTCTAACACAGTATGGATTCCTGTGCTGGACTTATCAATGGGAGCTCTCCTGTGACTAATGTTACCAGTATGGGGTGGCTCTGCACATATTTTCAGCCTACAATGTTCAGATTCACCAATAAACTGCGTGAACGTGCACAGCTCTAGCTTTTGTTCCCCCATACAAGCATCAAGTTATCATGAGCGATTAGTCTACACTCTGATCTCGGGTTTTAACACCCAGCAGGGCCCGCACACATATTGATCATCGTGGTGTGTCTGACAGAGA
>SSNR01000043.1:978371-1003371 GCA_006937965.1 Callopanchax toddi | reverse complement strand
TGTATGTGTTTGTGAGAGTGATGTGGTGGAGTTAAAGCAAAAAAAGAGATAGAACAGGCAGTGGTACAGATGAGAAGGAAACACCAGCCAGTGCTGATGCTTCACCCGAGGAGGAGGAGAGTGGCCACAGTTCAATTTGGAGTCAGGGTGACAGCTGATTGCCCAGCCCCGATGACAGCGAGAGGCCAACGACTATCAAGGGAGCATCTGTTCACACTGTATCAGACAGTAGAAACGCATCGCCCAGTAGCAAACGCAGAGAGAGCGCTGCGGGTCTTCAAGGGCAGCTCACAATAGAACAGCTACGTGTTTGGAGGAGGAAAATACAAAAGATCCCCCGCCTCCATTCTCCGCTCTGAAAATGAGAGTCCTCGTCTCTGTCTGCGAGTGTGTGGGTGCGTTTGTGTGTCCGTCTAGGAAACTTGGCTTGTGCAGCCGAGTGCACAGACTGCTCACCATGCTGCTCCAACAGAAGAGTATAACCCCCCCACACACATATATACACACATTTCCCTCCACCCCCCCAGTTCTGTCTTACTCTCCCTCCATACACACATACACAAAGGAACACACAAACATCTCCGCGCACAAACCTGCCCGAGATGGTGGCAGTAGGGGTGAGGAGTTAACTATCTGCTGGGAAGAATCCCGGCCAAATCACAAAAATAACAGGAGTGGGGGTAGGATAGTTGTGCAGGACGATTCACCCAGTGGGCTGACACTCTCCTAGATCCATTCTATGAGACTCCATGGGGGAGAAAGACACAGGAGATTGGCAGGACTTCAGTGAGGAAGTGGAGGGAGGCACGTTGAAGGGGGGGATCCTATGCCTTCAGGAGGACTCAGAGGACAGGAGGGAAAAAAACACATTTCATGAACACAACAAGCACAGTGAGAGTGAGTGGGAGTGCGAAAGGCATGCTCACAGGCAAATGGGGCAAATAATGTCTAATAAGGACTGATGACTGAGGGAGGAGGCAGATAGAGGGATAATGCATGTGTGGAAGAGGAGTGTGTCCACAGATCGAGAAATGGATAGAAGCACAGCGGAGGGAGAGTTATTCTGGGAACAAAAGCCCTTTTTTTTTTTTTTTTTTTACTAATACAAAGAAGTCAGTACATATTTAATTAATTGTGACAGCAGTGTGGAGGTGTGCGTGCTATGACACGAAGACAGATAAAGCAAAGTCGTTCAACATATTCAGATTTACCATCACACTGTTGCATACAGCTGAGTGTGTGCAAACAGCCCAAATTATCATCGCTGAAAGGCACGTGCACGCTGCCGCGATGCTTTGCACAGGTGTGCACGTGAGGTAGGCGATGAAGTGTCTCGCACCTTGTGAGACAGGTTGGGAGGTGACGTGTCCCCCCGAGGCGCTACACCACCAAGGTTGATGGCACACTGACAGACACACACAGACAGACAGACAGACAGACACAGACAGACAGACAGACAGACAGACATCTTCTAAAATCTCAACATCCTGCTCTGGTAACGAACACAAGAAAAAATCATAAAGAAAAACAAGACAATTCAGTTGTTTTCAGGCATTCAAAGTTTGATGTATGGTCTCACAAATCTTCCACAAAAACGAAATGTAAACAATTATTTTCTTTTGAAATAGATAAATCAATTAAAAACAAACAAACAAACAAAAAAAACTCTAAAGATTTTTTCTCTGGAAACCTCTATGATTAATTAGTTAATAAAACTGAATGCCATTGCTGTCATATAAGTACAGTACAAGACATTTTGTCTTTTTGAGAGCAAATGGATTTCTGTTAAAAAGTTTTTTTTAAAAACTACAGTTTTATCAGAAAGTATACAAATAATTAAAGATGTGAAATCTTTAAGAAAGGTGAGGCTTTGCTCCATCTCTTAATGTTTATTTTTTTGTGTTATTTTCTGAACCATCTCTAAGCAAATTTGCATTCCTGCCCTGCTTTTAGATTTCAAAAAGCTATTAAAATCACTTAATATACTAAATTAGCTTTTTGATTGATCATTTAACTTAATTTTCTGCCTTTTTCAAAAATAATTTGGGTAAAAACTATTTGAGTAAAAAAGAAAAAATATTAGTCAAATTCCTCACATCAATAAATGAGACACAAGAGGAAACATAGCTCAGAGAAAAATGTCACTCCCTCAAACAGCAGCTTAATACCTTTGTGCAATTTATTCACAGACGATCACGCTGACAAATAATCAAAACATGTAGTCTGCCTTTTTTATGCTCATTAAGTGATAGGAAATACAAGAGAATAGCTTTTGTCTTCTGGTATTTAAGGTAGTATAATGAGTCACATTTGACAAGTACTGTAAGGATAAACGGAAAGCACATGGTGAAGGCTACAAACACACAGACACACTCTCTGAAAGGGTATAAAAGCTCCTCAGGGACTGAGGCAGTGTGTGAAACCAAAAACACGGTGATCAAAAAGTAACAGAGCAGGGAGGAAGACGACGAGAGGAGGAGAACAAAACAAGTGAAAAGGGGGCGTTAAGAAAGGATGGAAACAGGGGA
The DNA here is from genome assembly GCA_006937965.1 of Callopanchax toddi. Lineage (NCBI taxonomy): Eukaryota > Metazoa > Chordata > Actinopteri > Cyprinodontiformes > Nothobranchiidae > Callopanchax > Callopanchax toddi. The sequence goes on along the minus strand of SSNR01000043.1, from coordinate 1,000,843 downwards.
TGGGAGGGACGACACAGTCTGCTGACAAAGACAGAAACACACACACACACACAGACACACACATAAACCTTCCATGCCAACTTCCTGTCAACCCACTATACAATTGTCCTGCCTCTCAAAAACAAACAAACAAAAACATCTTTTATTTAATGTGTGCATATGGTACCTGAATGCAATCTGAGGGGATGAGTGAGAAATCCATAAAACAAAAAAAAAATTCAACTAATACAATCACTTTATGATTATTTAGAAAGGAATGAATCATTTACACCCATTTACACAGAGGGACTGTGCTCCTTGACTTTAAAAGAGACAAAAAGACAGTCTTTGTCAGAGGTTTGATTTTCTAAAAAAAAGGACTTCGATGCGCCCGCTTGTATCAAATGTGATAAGAAATAAAACCTCGTAACCCTTCACTCACCCCTATTTGCTCAGACCCGCACCCACTCCACCGCTACACACACCCATTTAACCTGACCTCTCACTGGTGATTAGAGGCCTGCGTCATGTGTGAGCATGTGCGCGACTGTGTGTGTTGGTCTTTGTGTGCGGGATGCTCCTCTCCGTATGCTAATCACAGCCTTGCACTGAGAATTAATTTGCAAATGTGTCATTACCCATCAGGCTCAGCAGCAATAACCCTGCAATTACACAACTCTCGCTTGGCCAGCTGAGCACCACACTCGCATGCAGGCAAACGGAGGCACACACAGCCACACACACAGCCACAAACACACACACACAGAGACTCTTCAGGATTGAGCACAAAAACCCCCAACAAAGCTGCATTTTCAAAATGTTATATTCCACTTTACAGCTAAAAGAAAAACAAACTTTTTTTCTAAGTGATAGTCAGCGTGTTTACAGTCTAATCACCGCTCCTCACCTCCGTGTCAACAGGACGGCAACCAAGGTCGGCTGCGCACTTTCACTCACTTCTGTTCCTAAGCAACATTATCCAGGAGTGTGGCCTTGCTAAGAACTTCAGCAGCATCACACAGAGCTTTCAGATTACAGATAAAGCAACTCAGCAATGTGCATGCGTGTGCAAGAGTTTAAGCACTTACCTGTGAAGTAGGGTGTCAGGATGAGAGGTGAAGTGTCCGGCAGTTGTGAGGAGGTGGAAGGTTGACATGAAAAAGAAAGAAATAAAGGAATCTGTGACTGTCTGTGTGCTAGACATACATTTTCTTACAGCTACTAATGATGCTCTGATGTACATATTAGACCATATGTGCTTTTAGTTTTCATCTTTTATTCTCATATTTAAACTAAATCTGATGTTGCATCAATAGGCTTTCGTCAGGTGATCCATTACTAAAAACTGAGGATGGTTGCGGAACTGCAAACAACATTTTAAAGAATCATTTTCATAGCTGAGACCAAATGAGGTGACAACAAAGCTAAATGTTTGCTCAGTCACTCGATGCAAACCACCTGCTCTCAAAATCCAATTCACACTTCAGACGACCTAATATGGTTACAGCTCAATCACACATGTCTGCTACAGGATACCGGCCCACAGCGGCGCACACTCATCCAGAGCATGTCACACACCTGTCACAAATACTCCTCAACACTTCACACTCACACTCGTCGGCCCTGTCACCCAGCACAGTCACACAGCAATGGAGTGTCGGCGCACATTTGTAATGTTGGCATCTTTTGCTTTGCTAAGAACTCAACCGGCTTGACCTTCAAATAAATAAGAAAAATGACCAACAAGATTAGTTGTTTTGGTGAAATAAATCTGTCTGATGTAAAAGTAGATTTGTGTTTGTGTAGAAAATATTTAGATTTGTTAAAAAAAAAATCCAACAAATACATTACAAAGCAGTAAAAAACACAGCTACCTTAAAAAGGTTTACAAGTTCAGATTCTAGTTCTGTCTTTACACCTTAAACTGACTAGTCAGTAGAAACTCAATCACCAATCAAACTGTCCAATCAGAGGGCAGATTTTGGTGCTCTGAACTCAAAGAGTTCAACTCATTAAAGCAGCACTCCGGAGGATTTCATCAGGAGAGCAGTTTTTGAATCTAGCGTCCAAAGGCTCCTCCTCAAAACATCTCGACACGCACGTACGGTCGCGTGTGCGCGCGTGCACATGGCGCATATACTTCGGACATGAACTGTACAGCTCAATGTGTAGGGTTTAATCACTCACAGTTCACACTCTTATTCCAACAACACTACGAGGGTCTGAAGAGCCCTCTCTGTCCCTGCTGCTTCTGATATTAGCTCTGTTAGCAGAGAGCTGCTGCTGGACTCTGAAGCTGAACTTGACTCGGCCCTGGATGAACTTTCTGACCAAAATAAACACGTAACCCTGTCAAGCCTTGCCATTCTGTGAGGTGAAAGGTTTAAAAATAAAAATAAATCCGTCTTTAGCTGGAGAATGGGTAGGTTTTTAGTAGAAATGAGCTGTGAGTCCTCAGTGAACGAGACGGTAAACAGAGAAACACACGGAGCGTCCTGTACGACAGCGCCCCCTACTGGTACAGGTTTGGTCGATGCGCGTGCATGTTCAGAGAATGCAGAAATTTGAATTTCATTGGTTGAAAAATGTCGGCGGCAAGAAAAAATGGAAAGGGGTCTCTAGGAGGAAGGAGGGTCTTCATCAGAATGACAGATGTTGTGGAACTCAACCCATAGATCATAGTTTAGACCTGAAATATCATTTAAAACATTTAGAAAACTTTGATACCGAGAAAAATGCTCCAGAGAGCCGCTTTAACACAGGTAATAATTACATGAAGGAATGTAACACCAGGACCCAATGTGCCCCCTCTAGTGGTTGGCTGCAGTAAAAGCTTCAAGTCCCGTCCCGATGCATGTAAATGAATTAGACACTGTACTGACTAAAAAATAAAAAACACCTAAAATAACATTTTCCAGACACTGACATACTGTAATTCTTTGCTGCTGCATGTTCAAATAATATGTCAGTAGTTATTTGATGTTCAAATAGCACCATGCTCAGACATTGGCTTCAACAAAACAACACAACAGCACCTGTAAACACAATATTTTGGCTACAGTTTTGAACCACAAAAGTAAGTGGAGAGATGTTACCTCTAGTTATTATTTAGGTCAATAGTCCAGCAGTATACTTCCCCCTTCAGGACCATCATGTGACCTCTCAGCTGTGCTCTTAGCCAATCAAATCTGAGTATGGGTGAAGGCCTCTGCAACATGAAAATACAATATGTTCTACAAAATTCTGAGGTGTGACATAAATAATATAGGGGCCTCTTTTTTTTTTATCTGTTAAGAGTTTATTAGAAAATGCTGCTCTTCCATTTAAGCTCTTAAATCTACAAATCTAAAAATAACCCGAAAGCACAAAAGAACCTGAAGCTGAAATGACAAAAAGGGGGAAATGGCTGCTATTCCAAGAGCATCCCAAACTGGAAAAATTGAAGATAAATGTACCATATAACTTCTTCACACTACTGCATAAACGTGTCAATTTATAACTATGTTTAAACTTTAAAACTGAGTTCTTTTAGCAAGAACATATACATTTTCTTCTATTACAAGATCCCCGAGGTAAATGCGGGACGATGGACTGACTTTTGCACAAAACACAGGGGAACATTTCTGTAGCTAATGCTACAGATGCAGTTCCAGGTGAATATATTTTATCATATTGCTGCTAATGTTAGAAAAACTACTGTTGATTTAGTGTCCAGTCATGCATCAGTAACATTTCATTTAGTGGCCAGAAAAGCTTTTAATTTGTCACGACACAAACGATCTCCAAGATTTTCCTTCATGACATCATCAGGATCCTCTTGCCATTTTTTAATTTTATTTTAAAGTTTAAAATAAATATGTGTGTAGCATGCATTTAATCCAGAATCATGTTACAGATGGTTTAAAGTGGATTCTGCTGTGGCCTGGAGACATGAGAAGAAGAAGAACAAACCACATATGTGTGTGTGTGTGGGGAGGTGGGGGGGTGGGGGGCTGGTCAGAGCTGACAAAACTGATGTGCCGTCTTATCATATTCCCTCCCACAATGCCTTGTGGCACACCTGCTTTCTAGCACAGACAAATGCAGCATCCCTGTTCTCCCAGCTGAGGGAATGCAGCGCACCACACATCTCTGCCCTGATTAGGCTTTTTATTGTCACTCAGCCCTCTTACCTGCATCCTCCATCTCTTCATCTGTCTCCACATCAAACACATCAGATCTGCTGCCTCTCAGCAAGTTTCGTTGTCATTAGACAGGAGAACAGAGAAACAGATACAATGTAATGAACCAGAGAAGTATGAGGGAGGGATTCTTTAAAAGCGTAGCTCATTTGATTAACAAATATGTGTACACATGAGGTCTGTGTGTTCTTCTGTGCATGCACACAGGGTGTATGTAGCTGTGTGTGAGTGTGTGCGTGCATGTGTGTTTGCAATTGCCCTGGGGCAGGTGTAAGGTATATGTTAAAGTAAGCTTAGGAAACCTAGGGAGGAAACGCAGCAGGAGCATCAATGTGCCAAAATGTAGCTAACAACAAGCATATTTTTTTACGTGCATGTGCAAGAGTTGAAAACACATCTCAATGAACTAATCACAAGGCTGCACCCACACAGACATTTACACACACGAGCACGCAGAGCTGTTGGCAGCGTGTTTTTCGCCCGACTTGTGCTCTCCTGTGACATTTCCTCATTGGCTTGTTTGTCTCAATTATCCTCGTTTATTGGACAGAGATGGTTAACCCATTAAGTTACACACACGGGGAGGAGGAGAGGAGCCCGAAAGAAAGAAAGGAAGGAAGCTAGAGAGCTGGATTATAGTTCGACCTGCCTTAGGCGAGTTGTGAATCACGCAACTGTAAGAGGCCTGGCTGGGCGCCAAGCAAACACACAAATTGTACATGCACGCAAGCAGCAGAGAGCAGCTGAAGGGGCAGCGCAGCACCAGCACCTCGGGGCTTGTTGCAGGGCCTGAACTGACCTTCACCACTCGCCGCTGTGCATGTGTGTGGATTTAACACACTCTCCTGCTACAAGGTTGCAGGTTTGTGTGTGCACGTATCATAAGTGTTGGGCAAGTGAATCATTAGATGTGCCAATGTGTGTCTGTAATGTTTGTATGTTGGAAAGCTCTTTGAATGTTTGTGTGTGTGTGTAGGGAGGCTGCCTTGCCCTGTGTCAGACCTCTGCTGTGCTCGGTAAGTGAGGCGTGCTAATACTGCGTGTGCTCAGGTTTCACGCATCAGCACACAGTCGAAGAGACTTACCCGAGGTCACAGACTGTCAAACCCTTCCCCCCTCTCCTTTCCTCCTTTGACTCAATCCTTCCTTTTCTCTCACTAAACACTTTACCTTTAGCCAAGCTTCAGCAGTCATTTTTGCCTCCCCCCTCCTCCTCTTCCTCCATCCTCCTCCCGCTCTCCCACTTTGCTATCAGTCCTCCCTTCCCTCTGCCTCTCCTCCCACCTCCTCCCCAGAGGATTCCATCGTGCTCAGTCTTTTAGTATCTTTCATGTCTTTTACCTGTCAACAGAGGAGAGAATGTGCGAGCAGCTCCACAACAAAGGAAAAACACCCTTCTGTCATCTCAGAAAATGCTGCAGGGTGGAGGGGGGGAGCAGGGTTGGAAATCGACAGGGGGACAGAGGGAAGCAGATAACACGAGAAGGAGAATAAAAAGGGAAAATTTGAGTGACGGGGATTGAAAAATGAGGCAAGGAGAATACACACACACACACACACACACACACACACACACACACACACACACACACACACACACACACACACACACACACACACACACACACACACACACACACACACACACACACACACACACACACACACACACAGTGCCATTCCAGAACAATTGAGTTGTGTATGAAACACACGCTTCAAGCAACTGGAGACGACAAACCTTACTTCTAAACTACGTTTCCTTCAAGAGTTCGTAATTTGATTGTAAATAGTTTTCGTATGTTAAGTATTAAACTCATCCACGTCGTGTATGTTAAGAACTCAACAGTCTAACAGTCACACATGACCTCTTTGGCTTCACACAGCTATAGTGTGTGTGAGTCCCCAGCAGGTCAGTGCAGCGCACACACACACACACACACACACACACACTGGATAAAAGCTGTTCAATCCAATAGGCACCTAAGTCAATGTGTGTCTGCCTCTCCAGCCCCTGTTCGATGTATGTGAGTGAATCCTTTGCTGTTACTAATCTTTTGGTACAGCTACCCCATCCCCAGCCTTGCCCTCGTCTCTGTATTATTCTGGGATTAGCTTGCGCGTTAGCCTAGCTGCAGCCCACATCCCAAGCTGAAGAGAGGCAGCCATTTTAGAACAATGCCTATTGATGAAGCACTAAGAGGCTTGATTGGATTAATCATCTCTCCTGTCTAGCAATCCCTTTTTGTTTTCACTTTGCTTCTCTCTTTCTTTTTCGCACTCCTCCTGCCTTACCCCATCCTTTTTCCCCTTTCCGAAGCTCGACAATACACAGATTTCAGCGTTTCTCCCCGGCGGTGAGATGACGCCGTTAACGCCCCCTACGCTGGATAACGAGCACAAATAACAGGCTGCCAGTTTACGAGGGCACTCTAAGGTAAAAAGTAAACATCTAATTAAGAGGAGAATCAAATAGCTCTTAACTGCTTCTGTGTGGTTGTGCGTTTTACATTACAGCGTTTAAGTAGAAGGCCCCTCATTGATGAGAGCAAAATCACTGCCTCTGATACTGCCTGATTATAATTACAACACAGAATTTAATTAAAGGCAAAAGGTTGAGAGGAAAGCTGTCACATATGCGGAGGTTTTGTCTTCTTTTTCTTTCAGTGTAACACATGAGCAAAAGCAAAAAAGAAAAAAAATCTAGATAACAGCAACAGAAAGAAAAGAAAAGGGGTGAATCTCTCCAGATTTGGCCTGTGTTTAGTCGGGGCATTCTACCAAGTGGCAGTCGCTATAGCCTGGGCGGCCTTTGGCCTGCTGTCCCCACCAATCACATTCCAGCTTCAACTACGCCAGTGTGGACTCACAGCAACCCTTCTGTCTGGTGCCAAACATCCACACACACACACACACACACACACTCACCAGCAGCAATAGCTCTACAAACACCACAGCCAATTCCATTTTCAAACATGGATAACAACCGAATTAAGACTCTGTGATCCTCTGCCAAAGCAGAAGGATGCTCCTTCATACACTGAAACACACACTTCCATGCACATAGACGCAAATGGGTGCACACACACTCTAACACAAACACAGGGGATTGTTTGGGTGGAGTTATCCATGTTTAGATTTTAAATACTCCTTATGTCTCTCTGTATCACTCCTTGGCTTTTTGTGACTTATCTGCTGCAGCAAAAACAAACTACAATCTCATGATGAGGTTAACGTTGTTTAGTCTCTTTCTGAGTGTTTAGAAAACTGAAATTGGGTTAAACATTAAACTTCTGATGAGTAATGTTGGGTGAGAGAGTGAAGAAAAAAGAGCTGGATGACAAAAATGTGCTCCCTGACCTGAAGCCTACATCCCTTGATCTAAATGCAGCCCTTTATCGTGCTCCACTTTAATTTGCTGACCTCTCTCACTCCTTACAGCTTTGCCCACTCAGCATTTCCACCCAAGGCACAAATAAATACTATTATTAAAAAAGATTTGACCACCTTTTAATTAATTCCTCCCCCTCCTTTTTTTAATTTGCCCTTGCATTTTTCCATATACATTTAATTTTTGATAACCTTAGCCAAGATTCACACAATCAGAAGTAGTTTTGTTTAATTGAACATCCCAATGGGATTTAATAATGTTATGTCTGTTGAAAATCCCACCAGGAAGAAAATATAAAAGCCTAAAAAGGAGAAAGTTATTCACCTGACATTAGATCTATTGCCGTTTGGTCTGTCAGCAACACGAGGAGAAAAAGGCCTTCCAAGAATCCGCTTTTCTTGCCTTCCTCTCCATCTTTTTTCTGCAGATTAATCTATCCAGCAGCCATATAAATCTCCATGCTCACTGTGTTGAAATGCTCTGTGCGGCTCATTTATGTATGACAGAAAAACGGAGAAAATCTTGCTAAACCTCTTAAAGCAACTCAGCGCACAAAAAAGTCCCAATTGGACTAAACACAGCACTTTGATCAGTAAAAGGCCAAAACCTGTCACACGCTCTACCTTCAGCCAAAGCACGAACAGTAATGTGTGAGAAATGAGTTTGAACTGCAGGTTTATCCCACCCAGTGACATGTTTGGTGGTTGTACTGCTTGTTAATGTGTCAAGATCATTTGAGACTGAGGTCAAAACAGTTCTCCTTTGCTAAATAGAGGGGGAAGAAGGGATCAAGGGGACACTGAAAGGGGGGGCCGAGGTGGATTTAAAACGTTTTGCTGTAACCATGGTGCTGCTGAACTTGGTCACCGTGGGAACAGACCCTCTGCAAAGCATTTTTTTTGTAATAGAGGAGGGGAGGGCTGTTACTCTGAGACTGTCTGTGTCAGAGTTCACAACTCTCACCAAAAATCTCAGAGATTTAACTTGAGAGATAATACTCTGCTCAGCTCCAGCTACAAAAGCCGTCATTCTGCACGTATAGGGTGGTGTTTATTCATAATTATCATCATTTAACATTAAAGCTCAAGAAGATGTGACTGATGATGAAAAGGAAAACGACTTCAGTTTGCTTTTTTAATCATTATAGCACGTACTTCAAAAATAAAAAAAACTTATCCAGTGCTCGCTACGCTCTTCCAAGAACTGATTAACACTGCAACCTGCAAGATGGAAAAGCATCAATTTCACTCTTTTTGGCAGCATTTCCCGAGTGTGTGTAAATCATTCTTGACAGTTTGATGCAAACAGCTTGTGTGTCATAGCAGGGCCATCTCCTATTGGTTAAAGATGATAATCAAAGTCTCCCAAAGATCCTCTTTTCCCTTTTCTTATTTAAAATGGACATGATGAAATAAGCCGTCTTCTGTAACAGGATTTTATTATTGCAAAATTCACTCAGTGATCTCTGCAAATGGATCATCAAGTCCCAGAGAACACGAACTGAGATTTCAACATTTTATCTGGAAGATGTTTGATGTTTGACCTGAGAACTGTTATGTCTCTACCAGGCTTTTTGAAACTCACTAACATGCACCCATCCATGCTATTCTGCACTTTTGTATCAGATAGTTACTCTACTGGATTTATCTTTATCCATTTGGTTTTGTATGAAACATAAGTAGAAAATATATGCATACCAGCATGGTTATCAGGGTAAATCAATGACTTTCTGATGCAAAAGTTAAATAGTGCTTAAATTGCTTAGATGGACATTTTTCTGCTCTGAAATTGGCCTCAGTTTAACAAGTCATTCATTTGATTCCTCCATAGAAAAATTCTCCCTGATCCTCCAAACTAAGATTGCTCCAGTTGCCTTCCGCTACAGGTAAGATACTGACTACAGATAATAACTCCTGCTTCAAAAAAGCGTTACTCTCCCTTTGATTAGTTAAATCATCAGAAACTAACCAAACAATAAGTGAAACAAAGTAAACAAAACAAGTGAAGAATTTTGAACAAGTTGTAAATACTCATTAACCAGATCTCACTAACCCAAGGTCCCCCAATGTCTTCATGAGTAAACATATCAGGATGATGCTGGAATCTCCAGAGACTTTGTTTAATATAGTCAGACAGTTTGTCATGGCTCTGATTCCTAAAAACACCTTCTGTGCCTTTCAGAGACACTTGGGTGTAAGTTAGACTGCTGACTGCTCCAAAAGGAGAGCACTTCTATCGAACACTTCAGCAGATTGGGAATTATTTAATCTCAGTGGTTGTTGCTGGCAGTTGGTGTGTGAGTTTCTAACCCACATTCTGAAACAGGGTCTAAACGTCTAATCACCCTCTATAAACATTTTCACTTTCCAGCTAAAAGCTTTTTGAGGATACCGTCGTGTTTCTGTCACTGCCAGTTCCAGCAGCGTTTCCAGTACAAACCCACAGCAGATCGAAGTTATATGATTTAGATATTTGTTCTGTTGGCTGGAGCAGAAGATGTACTGGTGTGTGTGTATCTGTGAATGATTGATTGATTTCCTGTTCTTGTCAGTCAACAAACAGACTGAATCTGAGGCATCCAAGCACTTTTTTCTGCTGGGACCATTATGGCAGGATTTACAACAGTTCTCAGTGATCACACCCTCAATTAGACCGGCAGAGTCGTGTGTGTGTGTGTGCGTGTCAGCTCAGTTGTGTGTGTGGTTAGAGTGATAATAACCACCATAAAGAAGAGCAGAATTTAGGGGCTATAAGTAAGTGCTGCAACACTTCGATTTCCCCTCTTGCCATGATGTCACTGAATTTATCGCTGGCTCTTGCTTGAAACCATAGCCGTCATAAATCAGACACACGAAAACACCCAGAAACACACAAACGTTGCTGTCCATTTGTGTCTGACTTATGACGATGAGCGGAGGAAAGAGGGATTGTGAAGCAAACAGAGCGTGGAGACGGATGACGGATGGCTTCACTCATTCAACCAGCCAGTCTTAGATGAACATACACTCAGGCAATATGTCGCCCAGTCCCAGCCTCCATCTTCCTCTGCTGCTCTGCTGTGACAGATAACTAACACTGTGGCACCACGATGTGCTGATAGTACCACTGCAGACCAGCAGCACACCGATGATCTCGGGGCTGATAAGGCTGGCTGTTGCACGCCAGCAAGTAGAAGAGATGTAAGTCGTGGGCTGACACCACTGCCGGCGACTCCCACTGTGTGAGGAATGGAGATAATAGAGGAGGGCCCTCTCAAAGTCGAGCAGGGAGCGGTGGCAGGGGGGCTGGAGGTGACCAGAAGGGAGAGTAATTGCCTCACCATACTCAAGGTGCTTGAAATGATCTGTGACCTGTTCCAAGTGTGTGCGCTTGGTGGAAGGGGTGAGAGACATACGGTGTGAGAAAGCCACCGGGCGAGAGAGAGAGAGAAATGAGTGTTGCAAATGCCCATTTCCTGCCGCTGTGGGGTCACGCTTGAGCCAGGGAGTGTGGGATGGAGTGGAAGGTGGAAATAACGGAGGGATAATCTTGTCTGAGCCTCAGTAAGAGAGGGCAGGGGGCTTGTTATGAGAAAATGAAAGGGGAAAGGTGGAGAAAAGGAGAGCCACGGGCCATTAGAGACACCTCAGCTATACATAATGGTAGGTAGTGCAGAGAGGGTGCAAGTGGCTCAGAGGAGCTGAGGTGAAAGAAAGGAGCAGAGGTGATGTGTTGCCTGAACAAAAAAAATAACAGCATTAAAATAAAGTTACATGTGCACACAGAGTAACCAACATGACACTAGCATGAATAGTGACAGCACTGATGCCTAAAAAAGTTTAAATTTTTGTCTATTTAGAAAGTAAATTTTGCAATAAGCACATTGATAGAGGTTGCATTCATTCAATCCTAATACACACAGCAGCCCATCTCTCCAAGTCCTTGTTCTGACTTGGAGAGCCCTGCATGGACAGACTCCTACCTACATTAGTGCATTTCTAAAACCTTACACTCCCTTCAGGTCCCTCAGGTCATCTGACCAAGGTCTGCTTTCAGTTCTCAAAACAAGACTGAAAACCAAAGGAGACAGAGCCTTTTCATCTGTAGCTCCAAGGCTCTGGAACTCTCCTCCACTCTCACTGAGGTCTGTGGACTCATTTAAGAAGATGTTAAAAATTCACCTGTTTAAATCTGTGTTTCTGTTTTTATTTGTGTCATGTTTTAAGCGCTTTGTGATTTTTATCTTGAGAGGCGCTATAAAAATAAAGTTTTACCTTACTTACTTACTTACTTACTTACTTACTTAATAGGTGTTGAATCTCTGTTAATAATTCAGTTTAAATTTGTGTTAATCTATCTACCATATTTCTGTGCTTAAAAAAGAAACAAAGGCAGACAGTAGACAAGGTAAATGCCAACCTGCCTTTCCATTCTCTCTACAGAACTATGCGAGTCTGACCAGTCTGGAAGGTAAAACATGATTGGGGCTTGTCTGGGATCATCCTGTGCACCTACTGGACACTGAATATGTGGAACTTAGTTTTTGCTCACTTTGTGTGTATATTTGGTGTAAATGTGTTCTTGTGTAATACTTTATCTTGGACAATGGACCCCCACAGGCCACATGCTCAAAAGGTGCATTAAGTACTGGATAAAGTGAGGCAGGAGGCACTACTTAACTGGGTTTCTGTTCAATCTGACAGTGTTGCAGAACTCTACTACATCTGAACTAACAACACAAACACTTTCAAGAACACTGTTGATATTTTCAGTAGTTTTTATGAACTGAACTGAGATTGTTGCTAATTCCTCCATGTTGTCTCTTTTGAATTCAGATCAGTGAGCAGGAAGTAAATAAAAAGTGTTTATTCAGCAGTGCCACATGTTTCAGGTGCACATTTGTGCACTCCTGTCTTTGTGAGCTTTCAGTGATTCAATACACTTCCAATCCTCCCACTTTCACCCAATACATTTAAAACATTTGAGCTCATTCCAAGTCATGCTTCAGCACCTAACACTCTGCAGCCACGAGACGTATCCACACCTCGGACTGCAGGTCTAACAGAGAGAAGACGATGGATCAGGAGCCTCTGGAAAACATTTGGGACATTCACATTTTAGGATTTTATTAGAGCATAGCAACAGCTTTGAAGCGGATAAACATCTAATCCTAAAAGGCCAGTTTTCAGTCACTATTTCAGACTGTGTACATGAATAAGAGCAGATTCATGAAAGAGCTAGCACACAGCAGATGATGCAAAGAAACTGTAAACTTGTACAACAGATTACATAGTGTGTCAGAGATAATAAAAGGTCTAAATGCACCAGGTCTCTGAACTGACCCTGAGTGTTTCTGTAACAAAAACATGAGTGAAGGAGTTTTCTGGCACATTAACCTGAGAGGCAGCTTCTGACTACTATGACTAATATTATAACGTTTCTTAAAATAAATGCACAAGACTGAAATATGAAAACATTTTAATAAACATTCACTCTTTAATTTATATTATTGATCAGTTCAGTAAAAATTTCACTCTGGCTTGGTGACAAACATGAGGACAGGAGACTTCTCCCAAGCGTATCTTATTTATGCAGCTCAGTGTTGTTTTTTTAGTTTACAGCTGTTGTGCTAATAGTATATTTGAGGTTGTTTTTCAGCTGGAAGTTAAAGCAGTTGCAACGGTTTCAGGCATCGCTAACCACAGGATGTTCCTGTAAAAATATGTCCAAAAAATAACTGTTTTGGAAGAGTTTGTTGGCAAAGATGACAGAATGCACCTTTAAAACATCATGCGCTGTAAAATTCTTTGTAAATGCTGTTCAGGTTTCAGTGAGCAGATCTAAAATCTGATAGATGGTTCTGGATCTGATCAATGCAAAGCCAAAAGCTGTTGCAACTACCAGAAATGTTATTACAAGTTGCTGTGCACAAGAACAAATCCTGTCAATATTATAGTCTGCTTTCTACGAGTTCTCAATGCCTGTCTTTTGTTGTCTCTAATAAACAGGTTTTGTGATCTCAAGCAGAGGAGGGATTAATAAAAGATATGGTACAGACAGTATCAGGAGAAATAGAAAGGAAATACACATTTGTTCACTCTCAAACTTTTAATTTTCTTGAAATCTTTTTGAAATCATTTCTCATGTTCTACCATTTATGGAATAAAAAGCCTAATCAGAAGGTATCTACTGGCCTATCTACTCTTTTTTTCTTTTCCTCTCTTCTTAATGCTCCTCTGACTCATTTCATTATCCTTCACTTACTTCCATGCATCACCTGCTCTGCTGTATTCTCCACAGCGTTTACTGGGCTAATTAATGGGGCAAAAGGTTGAGTGCTTCTCAGTTGAGACAACTCCTCCTTTGTTTTATGCACACATGGATAACTACATAATGAAAAGGAGAAAGAAATGCACGAAGAGAAGAGACGTTGAAAAGGAGGATGTGTTTATGGTTACAGGAGTTGTAGAAGTAGTATTAGTACAAGATGAGTCAATGACCTAATGGATTTATGACAGTGTTTGAAGCTTTTGTCACTGGCTCCTTACTGCAAATATACAGAGCTGTGGAAGTCTATTTGCCTTTTACCGATTTCTTCTTTTTTGCAAACTTTGTCACTTAAATATTTCAGATCAGCAAATATAAGACAAAATAACCTGAGTAAATACAACATGCTATTTTCTATTGATGATTTTATTAAGAAAAACACCTTCCAGACTTAACTGTCTGTTAACATAAAGTCTGCTAAAAGATCTCAAAAAGCAACACATTATGTTGTAAGGAAATTAAAGAACAACAACAAAAAAACAGAACAACATTTAAAGCATAGAAGACTTCATGTGGTTCGGGTTAAGGTCATAGGTCATGAATCAACAATAAGATAAAGACGAGGGGGCAGAAATGGCACCACGCTGACCAAAACTCACACAAAGGCCCGTCTCACATGTACTAATGAACATCTTGATGATCCCCAAGGTTTTTGGGAATTATTCTGTGGACTCACAAGACAAAGTGGACTTTTCTGGAAGGTGTGTGTACACACATTATATCTAATGGGAAACTAACACTACATTTCAGAAGAATATCATACCAACATGGTGGTGGCGTGATGGTCCAGGACTGCCTTTCTGCTTCAGGACCTGGACGACTCGGTCTCTCCTAAAGGAGAATGTTAAACTTTTGACTTTAAACAGGCAGTTTATACTGGTAAACCCTTGAATGTGCCTGAATTAAAACAATTCTGCAAATAAAAGTAGGACTAAATTGTTCCAGAGCAATATGAGAGACTCATTAGTTATCCAAAAAAATGCCTGATTGTAACTGTTTCTTCCAAGAATGGTACAAACATTTAATAAGATGAAGAGTCAAATACTTTTTCACATAGAGACAGTTGGACAGCTTTACTCTCTTAATAAATTAAATCATCATTTGAAAGTTATATTTAGTTTTTCCCAGGTTATCTTTGCATGATATTGAAATTTGTTTGCTACGACATTTACAGTAGGTGTGACAAAATGCAAAAACAGTAGTAAGAGAGCAAATACTTTGTCATAGCCTTATCATTTGTCTGCATTATCACACAGAATTTATCACAAACTAAACAACCTTCTTGCTTCACTTCCACCTTTCAACCAGCTAATGCAAATTAGCATGATAGACATCATTTAATTGCCAAAAACAAATTTAAAAATCCAAATCAACTGTATTTAGAGTAAGTTTTAGATAGACAATGAAAATTAAAGAAAGAGAAGATGAAAAGAAACAGAAAAAAAGACTAAGAGGAAAATAAGCTGCAGGAGAGTAGAAAGCAAGGCTCTTATTAAGAGGCTGTGCTGAGTAAAATGTCACCTTATTATCAGAGCTGAAAGGCTAGCCACTCTTTCTCCCTGCTATCACAGAAACATGATACTCGATGCATTTTCACAAAAAAAAAAATGTGTGGGCCAGTCAGCATGAGGGCATTTCAATGGCAAGAATTATTTTTTAACAATACAGTTTTTTTTTTTTTACTGCATCTTTGGTTCTCATCTTATAAATCTGGTTTACTTCTCTTATACTATAACACAGTATATATATGTACGTATTTATAATGCATGAAAATACTGTAAAGTTGTTTGATTTTTAAAGATTTGTTTGATCATATAATCTAAGATTTTATTTCTAATATCTTGTTAAAAAATAATAATTAAAAATAAAGCACTTCCTGGAAAGTTTTAAAGATTTTAATAGCAGTTAAACAGGTAATTACTGAAGCCTTTCTAACATCTGAATGTTAAGTGTTAAGAAAGATATTTCTAATGAAACTGCATGTCTGTCAATTGAGCATAAAGGCAGGATTTGTTTGCAGAAACTCTGTTAACAAGCAATTAGGAAATATATTTTGTGAGGCTGTTTGGCCTTTTTTGCACCTTAGTGTTCAAAAAAATCATTAAAAAGACTGAAAATTGGCTTTGAAGTAGAAATTATACCACTTATAAGAGAACGTAACATTAGAACTCAAAATGAGAAAAAACTGGGGTGTATGAAGGATCTACTGGGACTGTCAACCAGTTGCCTCATATATTAATTTAAATCTGTATTTGTGATCATTACTGAAGTCCACTGTATTTCCTGTTTCTCATTAAATCTATTGTCCAGGTGTGTATATTACTATCACCACACTAATTACATGTTTTTTCATTAGTTCTTATTTTTTTCTACTAAATGCATTTAATTTTCAGCTTCTTTGTTCCACCCTTTGTTCTTTTTTATCTGTCATAGGAGCACATATTGTCAAACCAGACACAGAGAATAATGAACAACTAGCTGTTAAAAAATATATTTGCATGACACCTCCACACCGGCTGAGCCAGGTATCTCTGTGTGTTTGCCAGTATGGAACCGCAGCAGATCTATGTGAAGTATACACAAGTTTTATTAGTTCTGAGACCTCTAGTAGGCAGTAGGGATCATGTACCACAATCACAGGATTAGATAGGGTGACTTTATATAATATTGTAAAAATAGATGTTTTAATTAGTTTATTATTTTACCAATAGTGAATTAGATATCTGTGTTGGTGATAGAATAAACAAAACAAATCATTAATTAAAAAACACACTGTCCAATGCTGTTGACAGCATGTATGTGCATTTTAACAAAACAAAATGTGTCAAAAATGATTGAAATTCAACATTTCCAAGTCAAAGTAGTTCTGCCAGGCTTTAAAGATTCAGAGCTGAGATTTTATTGGAAGTCTCTGTAATATTATTATTGATACTGTTCATGTTGAAACTGCAATATCAATACATTTTAAATGTATGTTTTTAATATTTATGGGGTGTATCAGTGCACTATGCATGTTACCATCTTCAGTAACAGTTTAAAGTAAAAAAAAAAACAATAATTTAGTTATTTTTACCAAGAACATATTGCAGTTTTGCCTCATCAGTAATGAGTTTCAAGCACTCTCTGCAGTTTTTATAATCAAGATCCAGATTTGTTCATTTATGCTCACATCAGTTAGGCCAGGGTTACAGATGATTCCTGGGAGACATTTACTCCTAACCTCTCTCCTCTTTACTGAATTACTGTCCACCAGCTCACTTGTTTGGCTGACCTTTGCCTCTCATGTACACACACACACACACACACACACACACACACACACACACACACACACACACACACACACACACACACACACACACACACACACACACACATAAACTCAGAATACATCTAGCAGCCACACGGATGCTGCTGGTGCTGCAGCGGGAGCTGAGCCTGGGAAGGTTATTGATGTTTGCTCTCACAAAGCCAAGGTCTAGGCCATGAATCGCAAACTCCAGCCTCCACTGGCCCCAGACATTAGCAGCCTCCGATAAGACATGAAGGATTGCCTGCATTATAGGGAAACAGCCTCACTGCATCACGTTCTACCAGCCCTCCTCACCCATATACTCACCACACACACACACACACCTTTGTGCACAGTGTTTTAGCAGAATTTTTCATGCATCAAGCAAATGTTTGTGTTGCCGTCGAGAAAAAAGTCATGTAACTGAGAAGGAGATGCACGAGTTTTAGATTGGAAGCAAGAAATGATGCAATAAGATAGAGGTGGAGAATATGGAATGTATCAAACTAGTGTCAATAAAAACTGTAAACATGTAGGTCATGCATGTGTGAAAAGGAGAAAAGCTTTGAGAAAATCTGCAGGATCAGCACTGGAGCTGAAAATGGCTCTTCTTTTATTTTTTCTCTAATCCTTGTTATCTAGATTCTCGTTTTTGGCTCTCACACATGATTAAATTGTTTCCAGACTTAAAATGGAACAAACAGCTGATGATACATGAGGCAAATCTAAATAACTGTAATAACAGCCAGACCACATTTAGCACCCAGGATTGATTAAATAAATTGATCTGAGCTGAGAAACTTCATTTTTTTTAAAAGGCAATAAGTGGTGCAAGATTATTCATTAGACCGGAGCACAAACACGACCACACAGCATCATCAAGCAAGCCATACCTTCAACCTTTGCCCCCACATTGATTTAAGGGTCAGAGGTTGTGTTCTGGTGACAGTCTGGACTCCTGCCTGGACCCTTTAGGCCATCTGAGATCAAAGGTCAAGCTGCAGCCTCAAAAGCCTATAGACATGTGGTCTAAAGCCACCCGTTACTATCTACAACTCCTGGATAACAACAGGCTTTTAAAGGCATCTGACCCTTCACCCGTATGGCATAGAAACACGGACCTGCACCTGAACTACGAGCAACACGAGCAGCATTTGAGACTGAAAAGCCCCCTGAACAGAACCAGAGCCAGAGGTCACCACAGCCTGTGGAAAGCACTCATTTTTATGCAGTTTGAGAAGATTTTTTGTCTGAGGAGCTACAGGGGTAGCTAAGCAACAACATCATTGGGACTGTGAAATTCAAAAGTTGGAGAGGCGACAGCAAAGCGCAAGGCCAGAGTGTGACGTAAACCTACATATTGCATGAGGTGCATCAATCAGGGCTTGTCGACAGTCCAGGTTGTTGAGGCTCAATTTATTTTAGAGGCAGAAACAAACCCAGAAAACAAGGTGTCTCCTGATTGTTTCACGTTGATTACATATCGAGTGTGTGCGGCCACAGAGGACTTCTCTGATTTGCAGCTGTAGATTACCACATTCATAGCACTCAGAAGATTTTTTTTCCAGCACTTTTTGTGTCATGAAAACACGTGAGCTCAGCCCTGATTGTGGTCTTAATGGGTTCTGGTGTCATCTAAGAACCAAAAAAAGAAAAGAAGCTGATCCCGGAGGAAAAGTACACACAGAACACACACAGCCTCATTTGCTCACATGTTCTTGATCATCAGCGTTGAGCTCCTTCATTATTTAGTCAGAACCACTTTTTTGCAGCATTTAAATAATTAAGGAAGTGTATGTTCATACAATCCCTCGCGGAAAGGTAGAACAAGGGTTTTTGGAAAACCCACTGCTCCCACGCACAGCAGCCATGAAAAATCTTGCCTTTAACTTTCCTTTTCTGGTATCTTTGTAACTCCTCCTGATCTCCTGAGTAAAGCTTTAAAAAAGAAAGAGAATGGGGACACTCTGGGTTAGGTAACTAATGTGACGAATATTTCAACATCAAATGTGCTGAACAGATAAAGGACTACTCCATTATCCATCCTGTGGGCCCAGAGAGGCAAACCTGCAGTCAAAAGGCCAGAGACACCACTTCAGGGTGCAGATGGACAGGCAGACAGACAGATGGACTGAGGGAAAGACAGACAGACAGATTTTCACTTGCTGTTGGACGCAGCGGTACATGCACCAGGCCACGACTGTCCCACAGTTTGACTTTTGAGGGTTTTTTTTTTTGCAGTGTACACCATTAAACTCGCTCCCTGCTTCCCCCTAACCTCACCTTCCACACACACACACACACCTCCTAAACTCCACACCTCTCTTACACACACACACCCACATATGATACATACAGCCCCCACCCGTGAAGGAGAGGCCCTCCCTTCAGGAGCGGTGACTATTCCAGGGACCAGACAGGTGGTAGGAGCAGAGCGGGCACGCGGATGCCAATCCACTGCCAGGGGCTCCCTGCCAGTTGGCATGAAATCAACAGGCGCGCTCGCTCAGTGAAGTGCACAGTGCACACATGAAGATAACAGGCCTAAACACACGCCTGTCTTAATGTAGCTGTGAGGACTTTTTGCAGCTGCAGGCTTATCAGAACTTCACTTCTAATTCTGCACAATCCACTTGATGAGTTGAATGAAAGCAGAAAAAAACAAAGGCTAACAATGTTAAAGACATGAGCGTTTGACACATGGAAACATCTCACTTTTCTTCCAAAGAAAACCTGGCAAATTTAAAACAAAGCATTCTGTTTTCGGGATCCCAAATGTTTTGACCTTTGTGTCTTTTCAAATAAACATGTTGAATAAAACAGATTTGAAATTTATAATTTAAAATTAATCTTGAGCAAATTTTCCTGCTAAACATTTCTTATAAATTGTGTCTAATTCTGATTCAGGAGATTGTTAGATTTAAAGAAGCCATTTAAACAGATACAAGTGACTGGTGGCTGTATCACCTGATCTGTTCAATTTGAAGAAAACCTGCATATGGAATTTAGGAACTGGTTTTTAAAACTTAAAAAAAGGGAACATCTGCAGAAATGAAAAAAAAAAAAAAAGCTAATAATAGCTCTTAATCATCTGGTGCTGCAGAACGATCAACATTTCTTTCCCCAGTAAGAATCCACTCCAAGATTTAAATAAACTTTCCGTGGTTCAGGGTAAATAAATATTAGAACTTCAAATACCGCAATCTTACCACTAAAAATATTCATCTTGGAACTTCTTGGCAGCATAAAAGAGTTTGTCTTTTGTTTAATTCTGGGTCCAAAATCTCATTTTCTTAAACACTAATGTGTCACAAAGCACATTATTCCAAATCAGTTGTCTGGTGGCTGAACTCTCGCCCCATACAGAGACGTCTGTACCCTTTCACACATGTCACTGGCAGATTTTGCAGCATGATCATCATATGCCAACTAAAAGCGAGGCCTGATGTCTCCCACAACAGACTATCTCTATATCCGACGCCCACGCGCTGTGACATCTCACTGATCGGAGATATATTTTCCTCTCTTTTATAGCCTGTTTTATTTACATGTAAACGCATTCTGCAACTCAGAAAATCCCCTTGAGGAACTTTAAATTTGCGATCACTATTTATTTTTGTCTCACCAGGGTGTGCCTTAAAGCACACACATATTAAGTATACCAGAAACTGGTTATAAAACTACTGCAAAAAATAAAACTTTGATTCTAAACATTTTCTTTTTATTTGACTCAGAACTAAAAGGACTAACATGAGAAGCGGTTCTCTCCTCCCTTGATATACTTTGATAAAAAGAGTGCTGTTCCTCCGTGACAGCCGAGCATTCGGTGTCATATCCTCCCTCTGCAAAGACGGATCTGACAGGACATCTACAGGCAGTTTTCAGAGATGGAAGGAGCATGTTTTGTAGCTTTACTAATTCATGCAACTTCCATGTTGATCCGCTGCCACAGAGTGAACCAGACATGCCAGGTTCAGTAAAACATGGCAGCAGCAGAAAATGTTCTTGCAGTAATGATGATCCAAGAAAGGTGGGAGAAAGTTTCCACATTAGTTCAAAAGAACTTGAAGCAGACATTTAGATTTATAGCTTGAACTCAGTGTCCAACCTGTATTTTCTGCACACACCATTTACCGTAATTTCCGGACTATAAAGCGCACCTAATTATAAGCCGCAGCAGCTAAATTTGGGGGAAATTGCAGATTTGTCCACACATAAGCCGCACCGGAATATAAGCCGCGGGTGTTTTAATGCTAATGCAGCAGGGGGGCTGAGGGGGGAGGGAGAGGTGTGGAGAGCAGTTGTCTGGCTGCCACTTGGGTGAGGAATCCGTTGGAGGTGTGAATGGCTGTTTTTCAATAGGATGAGTTGAAACATTAAAGATAACAAAAGAAGTCAAACTGCCTTCATTGTCAAAGGTGCAGCTGTGCAAAAGGGCGGGGCCATCAGTTTCGAACAGACCACTTGTCAGTGTTAATTAGTTGCAGAATGTTGCAAAAACAAAGAAAACACGTAGGAAAACGGCTCACCAATGAATGGCTCCCATCAAAGAACCATTAGTCCCATCACTACTCCCGACTCACGTCTGTGTAATCCTGCACGTAGTCAACAGCGCGACCACCACCCCCATACCCCCCTTATACCGCCATTGGGTAATCTTTCGTGAAAAGCACATGATTGCGCAACCAGAGGTAGCGCTAGACTTTTTAGTTTTTAGTCATCTCATCGGGATCTCTGGCAAGAACCTCCAGAGACTACAGTACATCCAGAACAGCGCTGCCAGGATCCTGATGAGGGTGCGCAAGCATGAGCACATCACCCCCATTCTGAAAGCACTTCACTGGCTCCCTGTCCCACTTAGAATAGAATACAAACTCTGCCTCCTCTCCCACCAGTGCATTTACGGTCAAGCCCCCCACTACCTAAAGGAACTCCTCACTTCCCCGACCACACGCATCCTTCGCTCCGTAAAAGCGAACACGCTTCAAACCCCCAGAACCAAGCTCTGCAGCATGGGAGATCGGGCTTTTTCCTCTGCTGCTCCGAGGTTGTGGAACTCCCTCCCTGTCCACTTAAGGTCTCCACAAACTGTGGATGCTTTTAAACAGAACCTGAAAACCTACCTTTTTAGAAAAGCTTTTTGTTAGTTTTATTCTGTAGCCGCCCCTTTTACTTTTTTAAACTTGTTTTATGAGTGTTGACTCAGCTATTTTAACCTTCTCCGCTGTAGCACTTTGAGATTGCAAAATATAAAGTGCAATATAAGTTAAATTTATTATTATTATTATTATTATTATTATTATTATTATTATTTGACTCACAGGGT
>SSNR01000043.1:956316-972755 GCA_006937965.1 Callopanchax toddi | reverse complement strand
TCATCCATGCCTCCCACTGAACTCGGAGTGCCACTTTAAAAGCACGATTCACACTAATGTCCAGTGGCTGCAAATGCTTCGTTGTGCCCCCAGGAATCACAGCTGGAATAGAGTTTGTGCTCTTGATGGCTGCTTTCACCGAATCCGTTATATGAGCCCTCATGCTGTCCAGAACGAGCAACGCTTTTTTTTGGTGAAAAAATCCGCCAGGTCGCTTGACGTAGCACTCATTTAGCCATTCCTTCATTATGTTTTCCATCATCCACCCTTTCTGGTTGACTTTTACCAAGATGTCTTTTGGGAATTTTTCTTTTGGCATAGTGATCCTTTTAAAAATCACCATCGGTGGAAGCTTTACTCCAGATGCGGTGCAGCCCAGAACACAAGTGAAATTTGTTCTCTCGTGGCCGGTTGTTCTCAGTGTGATGGACGATTCACCTTTCTTGTTTACAGTCCTTGTAAGAGGCAGGTCAAAGGACAGAGGCACTTCATCCATGTTGATGATCTCGTCCGGTCCGATGGAATGTTCATTCATCTTTTTCTG
Source organism: Callopanchax toddi (assembly GCA_006937965.1). NCBI lineage: Eukaryota > Metazoa > Chordata > Actinopteri > Cyprinodontiformes > Nothobranchiidae > Callopanchax > Callopanchax toddi. Next base: position 972,211 of record SSNR01000043.1, on the reverse strand, counting down.
TGTAAATTCGCGGAAGTTCGCTATTTTCTCCTCGTGGTCTGGAGGGAGTTGCTGACACAGAGTCGTCCGTGCCCTGGTGGACAGTCCTTTTCGTCTCATAAATCTGAGACACCATGATGGTCCACCAATAAAATCTTCAATATTCATTTCATTGGCGGTTGTTTTCCCAGATAGCAGCTGACTCTGAACCAGATCTGGTTTCAGACCGGCAGATCCGTGTAACAGTCGCATCCGTTTAGCTGATGGTGTCCCGTCAGCTAAACGTACACCCAAAATCAGTGAGCGGGAACCACAGTCGGATCACAGACGGTCGGGACTCGTGGAAACAGCGCCACTGAACCAGATCCGTTTTCAGAGTGGCAGATCCGTCACATCTGTTTAGCTGACGGTGTCCCGTCAGAAAAACGACCCACCAAAATCAGTGCGCGGGAACCACAGTCGGCTCACAGACGGTCGGGACTCCTTGAAGCAGAGCCACTTTTTCTTCCGGAGATCAGAACAAGGAAAGGGCTGGAGACGGTGAACGTAGATCTTGCAATTCAACAGATTGCCGTGGTTATACTTCAGTAAGGTAAGACAAACTAGGTCAAAATATGTTAGAGACGCCTATTTTTTCTCTCCATGTTAAATGGGTCAATAACTTAAGTTAATAAATCATTACAGTGGTGTTCATTGAAAAGCTGTTGGGAATTTGTGTTTGTGGTCTGTTAAAAAATCTATTGTATAATGTAGTTGCACCGCTAAACTTATAAAATGATCAATTTCACCGTAAAACCTGCTTAGCGTTGTTGGCGGTTTCGCTAGGCTAGGCTAACTTGCCTCTTTAAAATCCGTCTGTAATATGTAGAAATATATGGTTTTTACATCATTTAGCGACTTAAATCCACAACTCAGTGAATATGTATATCTACGTTAGTACGGGTTTTAATGTGTCCTAAATGGCGTTAATGTACAAAAGTTTTACCGAAGAAGTACAACTACAACTCCCATAATGCCTCGGACAAGGTAGAGCGCAAGGCATTATCGTTACCCTGGCTAACAAGCACAACAGTGCAGGAGTTTGTACGCAAGAATATTTATCACGCTCGTCAAGTCTCCATAAATGTCACGCGTTTTTGACTCGTGATTCCGTACAGAGAGGCAGCGGAGGTTCGGGATGAAGAGTTGAATGAGTTTGTTTTGTGCGACGTGAGTGAATGAGTCGAGATATTAGCCCTACTTAGGTATGTACAGTTAGGTTACAGCTGAAAGAGAAGCTGCAATTGATAAAGTAGACTTTCAGTTAATGGCAAACCGTATATTGCCTGAATACTGAACAGACAAATGAGTTCACATAGCAAAGTACCGATAAGCTGAGAAAATACGTTTCACTTCCTAATTTATCTCATGCTTACGTGAGAAGAGTATGAAACTTAGTTTTTCAGAGACATGCACACTAATAAACAGTGACATTTAGATATAAAATATAAATATGCCAGAGTTAGACGGCTATTTTTTCATCTGTGGTCTCCTAAATTCAACTAAGGACTTCATATTTTAGTATCTTTAAATATACATTTTAAGCAACACTTAGCTTGACCATTTTTCTCAGCTATGCTTATCTAAACAAACATGCATGAATTTATTCACCAAAGCATATTTGACCCTCCTAGAAAAAGGGCCAAGATGCTCTCTCTTAGCTATTTATCTGTATTTTTCACAGAGCAATACATAGTATTAGTGAATTACAGCCTGTTAGCTTCTCTTTATCAATGAATAGCTTGCTCATTTTTATATTATTATTAATATTATTATTATTATTATTATTATTATTAGTAAATGCATTATAATTAATTGTTGTTTCAGTAAGTTGCACACTAGAAATTAATTGAGCAAAATTGAACATTCTGTTTCATTTTTAGATTCTGTCAGAGACCAAGAGAAGACAAGAGGGTGAGTATTTTTTTCATTAACAAAGGAAACATCTTTTAAAATGTAGCTGCTGTTTTAAAGCATGACATGCTGGTGAATTTAGAAATATTAGTGTCTTGTAAAAAATTCTCTTCAGCTTAAAACGATGGTCGCAGTACAAATACAAACTTCAATGTATTTGATTCTGATAATTAGTTCCCTTTATTAAGGACACATGTATATCCATAGATGAAAAGAAAATATACAGTCCATAATGTCTGAAGTTTACAAAAGTAAAAAGGCTGTCTTATAATCAAACTTAACTAATCTTATTGCAGGGGTTCATTTACACATAAAGGATAAAATTTGTAGCAGGACAGTCCTAGAAAAATACCTGTTAAAGGCTGCTATGACGTTAAACCTTAAGTAGAGGTTCAACAGGAGGACAATGACCATGAGCCTGTGGTATAGTGGTTTAGATCAAAGCATATTCATGTGTTAGAATGGCCCAGTTAAAGTCCAGAATTAAATCTGTGAAACTTGAAATTTGATAGTGGCTTTTGTCCTTCCAGTCTGACTAAGCTTGAGCAATCTTTCAAAGAAATTAAAAAAGAAAAGACAAAAATAGAATTCTCTACTGTAGATGTGTGCAAAGAGGCATACTTGGGATGCTGCCCCCATGACCTGGACCTAGATAAGCTTAGGAAAGCGAGACAAGGTAGAGATGTACCATAAAAACCTACAACTGTAATGACAGCTACAGGATGTTCTACAAATGATTGGTTAAAGTTAAATAAAAAAGCACTTTTTTGATTTTGTTTCTTTATGCTGAAAACCACACATCATTTTCCTTCAACTTCACAGTTGGGTGTTAATTAGTGGTGGCCTATGTTCACATAATCTCAGTAAAATAAAGGGAAGTTTGTTATTACATTGTGACAAACAGGAAAAGAGGAAGAGGTATGAATATAGCAAATCACTGTAAATTATGCCTCTTTCCTACACAAATTAAACAAAGTTAGAGGTAGGCATGCCTTTAATTATTTTTGAAACTCCTTCCTTGGTGTTTTAAACCATTTACTAGTATCATAAGATAAGGTAGTTGTTTTTCTTCAGGTTTTTTTGGGTGGTGGTGAACTGAATTGCTATCATATAGAATAAACCATTACCAAAAGTATTTGTTGGTTTGGCAGTGATACCCTGATAGGTTATTACACAGGAAAAATATAAACATTTTCAGAGTACTATAAGGCGATTTCCTTTCACATTGTTTTTTCTTTTTTAGAGATAATGAAAAGGAGGGAACATCCATTAACAAGCTCGGGTGTTAGACGGAGGGCTCGTCTTGCTCTGGAAAAAGGACTCTGTGACATAGCAGAAGACTGTCTATTAGAATCAGAACAACCTCTAGTGGACAGAGCTGACCCACCTTCTTGTACAAGTGACCCTGAATGCAGCAATGAAGCCCCACTCTTTCAGATAAATGACCATGTAGATGCATTTTGCACAGATGATACTGGTGGAGAGGTTGAAAGCCAACATGTTTCAGAGTCAGACTCCGAACCAGAGTCTCGGTCTGCTGATGGGCCAGAGAGCCTTGTGGAAAACTTGGCCAATTGGGCTTTACAGTTTGGTGTGTCTTTAGTAGCTCTCACAGCTCTCCTTAGTTTACTAAGAGTATACCATCCCCATTTGCCAAAAGATGCCAGAACAATTCTTAAAACAAACACTGAATATGAAATCCAACATCGATGTGGTGGTTTGTATTATTATAGAGGAATCTTGAAAGCCCTACAAAAGACTTTAGTCAAACTAATTGAAAATACTTCCAGTGTATTCAGATTTAGATTACAGATAAACATTGATGGCTTGCAGTTGTTTAAAAGCACAAATGTACAGTTATGGCCCATCTTAGGACTTTTGGTAAGTGTTCCAATGAAAGAACCCGTTGTTATTGGCTTGTTTTGTGGTTCAAAGAAACCAAGTTCTGCTGTTGAATTTCTCAGAGATTTTAATCAGGAGTTAAAGCAGCTGCAGGAAGGATTTAATTTAGAAGGCAAACAGCTTTTCATTGAGCTGGATTCAGTTGTCTGTGATACCCCGGATAGAGCTTTTGTGAAAAACATGAAGGCTCATAATGCATATCACGGATGTGATAAATGTTGCCAGCCGGGTGTTTATGTGAACAATCGAATGACATACCCCGTGAATGATTTTGTGTTACGGACTGATGCATCATTTTCAGAGAGCTGATGAGTACCACCATCATGAGGGACCTCATGGATTTTCTGCTCTTGATGTTGGCATGGTAACTAAATTTCCTTTAGATTACATGCATCTTGCATGTTTAGGTGTTGCACGTAGATTGTTGAATATCTGGCTGAGAGGTCCTCTGAAATTTCGTTTTACTTCTAGCATTGTTGATCAGATTTCTCAAAGTTTGATTCAGTTGCGTGCACATATACCAGCTGAGTTTGCTAGGAAACCAAGGTCTCTAAGAGAGCTCGACCGTTGGAAAGCAACAGAACTAAGACAGTTTTTAATGTATACTGGTTCTGTTGTACTTGTACCATATTTAGACAGTAATTTATATAACAACTTCATGTTATTGTCTGTAGGTATTTCTATCCTTGTCAGTCCTCATCTGTGTTCCTTGTATAGTAATTATGCAAACACACTACTCAAAACATTTGTTGGTCATTTTGGGGAGCTTTATGGCAACGATGGTCTGGTTTATAATGTGCATGCCTTGGTCCATCTATCAGCAGATGCTCAGCGGTATGGTTCTTTGGACTGTATTTCAGCTTTTCCATATGAGAACTATCTATGTAAACTGAAGAAATTTGTCAGAAAGCCAGAATTTCCCCTTGCACAGATTATTAGACGGTTATCAGAAGTTGAACATCTCTGTAGCACTGAGTTGCCCTGTAAGGAGTTAAGAATGCAACATTATGTTGGACCTGTTCCTACAGGCCTTCAAGCGGTAGCGCAGTACAGAGGATTGCAGACTGGAAAGTGGTTGATGAAAGTTTCCACTGGTGATAATACTTTTATTATAGATGGAAATGTTTGTATTATATATAACATTGTGCAGACTGAAGAAGGAATATATGTAGTGTATAAGGTATTCACAGAGATGGAACATTTCTACAACTATCCAGTGAGCTCTGATTTTCTCAGAGTATATATTGTGTCTCAGCCTACAGGACCCTTGAAGGTGGCAAAAGTGTCACAGGTTTCTCATAAGTGTATGCTTCTGCCTTATAAACAAAGGTTTGTTATTATGCCTCTTTTGCATACTCGTGGTTGTGGTGGCCAGATGTTGGAAGTGTAGGATGCAGAGCAGGTTGTAGAGAGTGAGGGCAGAGAGACTTGAGACTTGGGCTTGAACATGACAGACAAAATAATCGTGACAACTAAAAACTGACTTCACACTCCAAACTTCTGGAAACATGGATTTTTGATAATGTGAGTACTCAAATTCAGTAATAAAAATAAGAGGAGCAGGGCTGTTTATTCTAAGGTTATAACTTTGTAAATATAATTTTAAGTGATCACTTAATGAGGTTAATTGTATTGTTTTTCCAATATTATTTAATATTTTTAAAAATTTCATACAAGTATAGGTCATTAGGTAAGTTTTTATTGTGATTATTGTGACATAAGTAATTGTGTTTTGACCACAGGCTGCAGTCTTCATTAGAAGTGTCACAGGTGTTGGTGTGACGCATCTTTATCAGCTGTTTTTCCAATGGGCATCACTAACCCAGACCTGTCATGTCTGCTGGGTTTGCCATTCCAACTCCACTAAATGATCTCTGGAGGAGGGATTTCCAGGTGTGAGAGAGCTGATGGGTATCATCAGTTCATTGTCCAAAAAGCTAGTTGCCTGATCTCGATGGCCTACCTGATCCAATGATATCCATGTGATAAAAACAGGTTACGCCAACACCTGGAACACCTTTGATGAAGACAGCCTGTGGTTAAATCATGTCAATTTACCTGTAAATAAAAACTTTTTATGTAAATAAAAACTTAGCTAATATGGAAAGCCTTTTTAGTCAAATGTAAAAAGGCTTTCCATATTAGCTAATATGGAAAGCCTTTTTAGTCAAATGTAAATTTTAAAAAAATGTAAGAAATAAAAAGGTATTGTTATTAATAAATAATTAACAAATACTACATCAAATAAATAAAATAATTTAAAAAGTCCTTGAAATACCTAAAATAGCTTTACATAATAAGTATCACAAAATAGAACACCATTTTAAAATGAATTATTAATAACAATGTTATAAGCAGGTGAAACTTGAACTCAACACTACATCTGTAGTTGAATGTAATATGTTCCAGTTCATGCTCAATTTCAATGCTTTGCAGAAAACATCAGATGTAACTAGTGATGCCACAATATGATAGGGAAATAAACGAGCACCATCGATTGAGATGTTGGAATTTGTTTTAAATTATGTTTTCTGTTTTAAAAGTATGTAACATTTTGTTTTTCAGATGTTTTTAATTGTTGAATTTATGAACAACAAGACTGTAAACATCATACCAGAGTCCTGGTTTGACAATGGAATCACAAGATGGCCCAACTATAATAACGATAAGCGAATAAACAGAGCGATTCAAACAAATGAGGAGCCCGGAGAAGACTGGAAACTCTATGAAGTTCGAGTCCTTTCAAGAACAGGTAAATGTCCATTTGGAGCAGATTTTTCTCCCAGTTGCTATCTTCTGATTAATCTGTAAAGCTTCATTTTTGTCAAACTCCCTACCTCTTCCAAGAAACTGAAGTCCAACTCTGTCCCTGAATTAAGGTTGGACAATTAGCCGACTTTATCCATCTGCGACAGGCTGAGCCATTTGTCTGTCATTTTTTTAACAGCTTTTTTGGGGGGGTCTATGAATTAGTTTAATAACAATGCTTTGTTGAAGCAAAAAGATGGCACAGGTTGAAAAAAAAATGCTTTTTTAAAATGTTATACACAAACTCCTCCCAGCTGAAGGCAAAGCTCCCCCTTGCCTCCAAGAGCAGCTGTGATTTATGTACTCAACACCATGACAGCAGCCTGTCTTTGGAAAATGTTTATTTAAATAATAACTATGGTGGTGGGGAGGGGAAAAGCATAGACTGGTCTTTTTCCTTTTTACACGTCGTTCCAGTGTTCATCTGTCTTAAAGATTTGGTTAAGTAAGAAACAACAATTACAAAACTAAAAACTAAATTAAAAATGATCTCCTTCAGTGAACTTGTGCACTTCCATTAAAAAAAAGTCCACAGTTCCAGGTCTTTTTGAGTGATTTGGTGATGGAGCTGTAGCAGCTAATAGTATAGCATTCTCAGCAGGAGGTTGAACACGTAGTAGTTTGAGTTCTTTGCTGCCACGTATACATTTGCACAGCAGCTGGTTTAAAGCCAAATTAATCCCAAATAGGAGACTTTTTGTTTTTTGACAACTAGTTCTTCCAAATTGGGTTCTTTAAGTTCAAAATTGGCAAGTCAGCCTGTGCATGTTTACATTGCTTGCAAATATGTCACATGTGCAAATAAATCGTCATTAGTTGGACTGACAAATATCAGCTGAAAAAATGTTACACATCTTAACCTGACCATTTATGTGACTTTGCAGACATGAAGTAATTGTTAATCTTTTTTTATTCTGGGTAGGTGATTACCTAAAGGCAAGAGACAAATTGAAGGCATCCCTGACCTGTCATACATCAGAGCTACAGACAGACGAGGAGGAAGAAGTGGTTAGGAAGAGAAAAATCAAGCCAAGGTTGAATTTTTAAGAGATTTGTGACACATTTCCACCATTTGGGAAAAAATCACTTAGGTAGACATGCATTAAACAGGCAAGCTTATTTATTTAGAATAACAAAACCATTATTTACTTTATTATCATATGGTTAAGTACTGCACTGTTTGTCATGTTTTTTTTGTTCGGCCATGGTTTAGAGGTCAAATCACACAGGGCTTCTTGATCAGACTGAGGATTTGAAATGTCTGCAAATCTCAATTGCAGTATCTTTTTATTACAGTTTTAATATGTATTCATTTGTTTCTATAATTAGGAAAATCTTTCAGTTATCCTTGCTTAAAAAAATAATTCAGCTTGTTGTGATTTGTTTTTTTGGTAGAATCATCTTTGGAGATACTGACTCTGACAGTGAAACAGAGGGGGGGAAAAGGAAGAGACCCAGCAGTTTCTCCTCTACTCCAGCTCCGATGGTTCCATCACCAACTCCAGACGTAGGATCCGCTAAACCTGACCACAACTCTGCAACCTCTCTGCTCATGGATACGTCCATCTTGCCGTCCAGTCCATTGCACCACATTACTTTTACGTATGATCCAGAACAAGGGGGTTTTGGTCAAAGTCGTTACAAGGGTAATATATATTTTGTAATTATATTATCATCTGAAGAACAGTTTCAAGCAGAAATGATTCATTCAATGTTCATCTCCAGCCCCAATGCCTCCAGTTCATCACGCCCCAGTCTCTCACATGTCTTCGATGCCTGTGCACCAGCTCTACGGGACGCATCAGACAGATGGGCATCAGGATCAGGTTTTCACTCCCTCGTTTCGACTAGGGAAGACGGGCTGTGGACCTATACCTTGCTCTGGTGAGAGTCCTTCTAGAATATATGCAATAAATGCAGTTTGGATTTATTTCTATTTTTTCCTGGTCTAAGTATAAATGTAGATAATTGAGTATGTGAAATGAGAAATTAGGGGTGTCAAATTATTGGGTTAACTGTTATTAAAGCTGATATCCTGAGTTTTCCCCCTTTCAGGAAATATTTATGATTTTTTAGAAATCCATATCAGTGAGAGTCTGACCCTGTTCTGTGATATATAAGATAAGACAATTTTTTTTTAATACACTAAGCCCAATCCCCGTCCCATAAAGCCCCACACAATTAGAACTGAACACGGTCAGCATTAGTCAATAGTGTTAGACATCCTATGTACAGATGTCAGTTACAGTGTACGAGTGTTTGTGGAAGTACTGGTGCAGTGCTGGCGAGATTTCTTATGGACAAGTTAGTCTTTCAAGTAAATATATATATGAATAAACAGCCTAATGTGAGAATGATCATTGTAAAACAATGTGTTTTGTTGGCCAGCTAGAGGTGTGCATACATGAATGAAGGGGTTAATTCAGCTGTAAACACAGAAGTAGGAGGAACTGCTTAAGCTGCAATACATTATTTCTGCCTCTAGGTGATGCCATCTGACAAAACTCCAGATCATAACTTTAATTAATTACAGACATATTTAGAATGTTATGTCAATTTATCATGTTTATCTCGTTTTTTATCTTAAACTTTACTGTTTCTGCGTGCAGGCTTTCATTGTAGTGGGAGGTGTGTGTGTGTTTGCAGTAAAGCGCTGCAGCTCCTATGTGTCACTGAGCAGCTCCTTTAGGGTTGGGCGATCAAACGCATCTTACTAGAACACGCATCAACACCACATTGGAGCAGGCGGGGGTAGACTTGGGGTCTTCCTACACTACTGTTCTCTGCTTGCTGCCTGGGGCCCGGAGTGGAACGGGCCATCTGGTCAGGGTTTGTGGTGGGGGGCCACTTGGCTGCTGCGGTGTGCGTGGTGGTCTGCTCATTCCCACCCCAGTACGGAAAGGACCATCCTCTGGGTCTGTTTGTGGCTGCCCTGGCGGTGGTCTCCCTGGGGTGTCCGTGCCCTGGGTGGCCTCTGGACTTCTGGGGACTTGGGGGCGGGTCTGTGGCTCCTCGAACTTATTATTGAATATTTCTATAGAGAAACCTTACATAAACAAGCGCCACACACACTCACACACTGGGACTGACCGCGTAGTTGAGCTAACGTGGCTAATTTTGCTAGCTGCTATGTTCCTGCTCCGCTGTCTGTCTTGCTTCTCCACCATTCTATTGTGCATCCCTGGTTACACACAACTCAGGCAGAAAGAGATGGCCCGGCCCGAGTGAAAGCTGTAATCAGTCGTTCTCAACAGTTCTTCTCCCCAAAAGGCTGCCATCACTAACAGCAGAGCAGCCAGCAGCAGTGTGTGCAGCACAGCCGCCTTTGAAGCACTGTGAAGTGGACTGAGTGCTGGTAAACACTCAGGGATTTGAGGCCTAGCCCTGAGACCCAGTAACATCCACAGGTCACTTTGTGTTGTGTGTGAAACACTGTAATCCATCAGAGGTTTTTGGCTCTATGAACGCTTCCCAAATAACTTCAGTTTTATGAGAAATACAACAGGTAGACATAGTCAGTGGCCATTGATGGTGCAATACTGCCACCTACTGGATATACATTTCTTATGACTTTTTTTTTTTTTTAGCTTTCCAGAACGCTCAGGCAGCGTCAGTTGACGTCACATCCGTAGGGCAGCGCGGGAAATTTGTGCCCGAATTGCAGAACATTTTACAGCTCACAGCCTGTTCAAGATAATGGAACGATACATGGGTGGTCTCATTCTTTCTGGTTTAAAATGCTTCATCACTCAAAACTGAACATGCATGATTATTTTTATTTTGAATCTTGAGTGTATTCCCTTTAACTTGTTTAAAGCAATATATCAAAGGTTTATGGTAAATTTGGTGTTATTGTGAACTTTGTTGCTACTGTATTAAAAAAAAATCAGCTACTGTTTTAGTAACACTTTTAATCTAATGATTTTTCAACTCTTTGTAGCTGCTGAACTGCACATCCTGACCCTATTGGAGCACATAAAGCAACAGCAAATGCAGCTCGCTGTTGCTGTGAACAACATCGCAGCTCGAACAGGGAAGGATGTGCCATTGGCTGAAATGCCCAACATCAACCTCCCACTGGACACACTTTCTGAAGTGGAGGAGTTCGAGGAATGGCTGAAAGACCCGACTAACTCCCGTGAAAAGCAGAACATGGTATTGAATTTAATCTGTATTTACTTTAAAGGGGTGGTTTATTCAGAATCCATTTTTTTTCAGGTCTTCATAGTTTCCAGTGGTCCCCCTGAGCCTGTCATGTAGGCCAAACATGAGAACTCTCCGTTCCCTGGTTATTAAGAAAAAACAGAATAAGGAAGAATAGAAACTTAAAAATGCTGAAGAGCATTTCTGGAATTTTTGACGTCACAAGTGTATTTGCTGAGATGGTAACGCCTTTCGGTCCACCCAGCTGCTAGCTTTTGTTTTTGTTGAAAATTCAACATGGCGGAACGCACGCAGGTGTTCCCAACTCGGGGATCTACCTGGCTGGCGCAGGTCCCTCTCTCCCTGTTTTTTTTCCCCTCCCTCTGTGTGTGTGTGTGTGTGTGTGTGTTTAAGCTGCGGTCGGTCAGCAGAGCTCTGCACGCCCCCACCCCCCTTGTCAGAGGGGAGCGCGGCTGACAGACAGCAAGAGGAGGAAAAGCTGAGGAAATGAGTTTTATCAGGAAGCAGGCTCCCTCAAAGCTAATCTTCAGTAAAGACTAGAAGCTACTGTTTGTTACCTGGGTTTTAACTTTTTCACTCTTTCACTTTCCAAAGTATCTCGGGACATTTCAGGGGGGCGGAGTATTGATGTTTTGGTCATCCAATCAGAAGCCAGTGCAGTGCATATCATGAATACTAATGAGAATCCTGCTGTTTCAAATTCAGGTGTCAGATGGGAAAATTCTAAAGCTTATATTATAAGCATCAAAGCTTCTTTCTTTATAAAAATCACACAGATAGCATTGAATTACACTAAAGAACAATGCAACACTATAAAATAACCCAGAAAACCACTCCTTTAAAAAAAAAAGTTAAATGAAATATTAAAGTGCGTCATCAGTTGTTTTTTTTTTTTTTGAAGATGAATCTTCAAGAACCTCCTGAAGACCCAGCTCTTCAGAGAACATCTTCTAGACTAGCTCCTACCTTCACTACTCCTCTGGACTCTCTTCATGCTCTTCACTCTATCCTGTGTTCTTTTTCCCTCACAGTCACCTTAGAGACTGGTGTTTAACCATCTAAGTAGTTTAGGGTTAATGTCAGGGTTAGTTGTTTGTTAGCCTCAAAGTAAATTCTTGGTTATGAAGTCATTTGTAAGTCATTTTGGATAAAAGTGTCTCCTAAATACATAAACATAATATTTACTGCAATGTTTAGAACCCTTAACGGTTGTCTCCTAAATTTGATCTTTTTAACTTTGTCTGTTCAGGTTTCTGTTCTGGGCGCTGTAGGAGGACAGAACGCCAAAAAAACCACGTGGAACATCCTGTCCAGGCTTTTTTCTGATGGAGTGGCCAAACAAATAAATTGGAAAGGAGTCAATGGAAAGAAAAGCTTCAAAGAGATGCTCACAAGAAGCTTGTTGATCAGTAAGTATGATGAAATAAACAGAAGCTCAGTGTGACCTTTCTGTTCAGGCTTTCAGAGAACATGTAATTTTCTCCCTTCACAAACTTTCTTATATTGTGTATCTTAAAGTGATACTATGCAGCTTTGCTTGTTGTGAGCACCCCCTAGTGTCCGTTTTAAATCACTGTCGTAAAAACGAACCTCTCACCCTTGTTTTTCGTCGGTGTTTTCAAAACTACAAACCACAGAAGCAATTAGCTTCTTTTAGCTTCATCAGATAAAGGGTTTCTTTGTTTCTTTGGAAGCTCCGCCATGATGAACACGATGCGATCGTCTTCAGCTATGATTCAGCTCCCCTATATATTAGATTATAGATGTAAATATTGAAATGCCGTAAAGCGTTACTGCTTCTCGTGAGACGTGACTTTATGAGGCTTCCGGGACACCGTGACGGAGAAATTCGAGTTGCAAACACTGTATTCTTGATCTAAACACTAGATGGGGCTGAGTGACTTTTCAGTAACCTTATAAAGGGTCATATTAACACATACTAGCTCAAGAAAAAGATGTAAAAATATGAAAAAGTTGCAAAGTTTCCCTTTAAGCCATGTGTAAGTGTTAGGCATGTGATTGAAAACACTGCATACTATCTACATTTATTGATTTATTGAGTTTGTTTTTGAGTCTGATTTTCAGTAATCTTACCGTTACCTTTTGAGACTCCATCTTGCTTTACACCAAACTGAATTGCAGCAGACTGACTTTACCAGTATACATTTGAGTGAGATGTGAAAAGGTTTAGATTCAACAGTTGTTTTAAATGGTAAACAATCTGCGCTTGTAAATGCACTTGAAAGACTCCAAAGCTCTTAACATTACAGTCAGTCGTTCACACACTGTTGGCAGTGAGTTACATTAGAGCCACAGCTGCGCTGATTGACAGAAACTAGATCTAACACCAGGTGCCATTAGGTCCTCCTACCATCACCAGCAGTAGTAAGTGAACTATCTTGTCCAAGGACACAATGACAAAGTGCCCCCAGGTGCTGAACAGACAACCAGATAACTGCTCTACCTACTGCCACCCTAATCTTTAAGGCACACACAATGCAGCATTAGCTTATTGTGCAAGATCAGGTGTTTAAGATGCTTTGTTGCAAAAATATCCATTAGATCAAATAACTGCAGCAGCTTGTTGTGTTGCTTAGTCCTGAAGAGTAGCTATCTGTGGTTCCATCCTCAAACAAACGCAACTATGTCGTGAGATGGTTGTAACTTACATGACTTTTTGCTTGCGGTTCGTTCAGATTTGTATTTTAAAATCGTTTGTTTAACCCTTCAATATTTTACATTTCAGCAGAGCTGTTGAACTCGGGAATATTAGGTATGAATATTATATGGTGTGTGTTTGTCTTCACAGGAGCTGTAAGGAAGAACCCCTCATCTGCAAGCACAGCGGATACCGAAATCGATTGTTTTGCCATCCGCTGGTTTAATCTTGCGTGTGACCGTGGAGGTGGTCGCAAAGAACGCCAGAAAGGCAAAGAAACCTCAACATAAAGTCTGTTTCACACAGTTTTATATTTGGCTATGTTGCTCGTTATTAGATTATCAAGTTTTTTTTGAAGTTTTAAGAGTATGTTCATTGACCCACTCCTATTCTTATTCTTATTCATGTTCACATTACTCTTATTCACTGATGCTCATATCTAGAGAGCGCATGTATTAAAATCAATTGTTTAGGGTTTAGTGTTCTGCTGCTCTCCAATGTTACTACAATGTATCAATTTTCCATTGACTGGTTTTAAATAAACATTGTTAAACACTGATACATTTTCACAATTATTCAATTAAACAAAATGCACATGTTCCATTTATCTTAAAATAAATACTTAAAAAAAAATCAAACCTTTTTCATTGTTGTTCTCCATTGTATTATTTTGTTGATCAGTAGTTTCTATGAAGACAGATTTATAGAACATAGACAATTCTTGACAGGCAAAATTTAAGGAGCTCTAATAAATTGAGTGAAGCCAGGCCTGCTAATTATGTAAACACATGGAAAACATTAACATATAAGGATTGTTGTGCTTATTTGGTACAGTCTGATGTTGTTTTCATGTAGTTTCAAAACAAAGGCAATTTCGTGTTTTATTAAATTATAGATATAAAGAAAACATTTAGGCGGTAAGAAACATGTAATAAAAAAACTTGAAACTTTTTCCAAAGCATGTAGAAGATCAGTATCAACAGGGATTTACAGTGTACTTTGAAGTAGTGTGAAGTTGTCGGCAGGACAAGGACCCCAAGCTGATCTGGTAGCCCGAGTAGATCCAGTACCTACACCAGCATGGTATTACAAAGATGAGGTGCACATTTGGCCAAAATAGGTACTGCAAGACTCCTTATTCGGTACGGATCTGGTACAGTATCAGCAGGTGAGACACATATTTGGGCCAGAGTCGGGCCAGATCTGGCATCCTGACAGTCCTCATCCGGTACGGATCTGGTACAGTATCAGCAGATGAGACACATATCTGGGCCAGAGTCGGGCCGGATTATAAAATATAAATGCCTTATCTGGTACAGATCTGGCCCACAGCTGGCCCACATCAGTAAAACGCATCCGTACCGGTATTGGGCCGTTGTGCTAAAAGACACCGGCCCAGGTCCGTTGTGCGGATCCGGTCCAGAACTTGAGATAGATCTGGCCCGGATCCGGGCCAAATACATTTTGTTATCTGGGTCAGGCCTGAACTTCAAAGTGTGTCACTGGGTTTAGAATAGTTGGAGGCAGAAAATTGAAAACTGTTTTAGTTCAGAATGAATCAGGGTGTATGACACTTTTATGTTGAACGTGCAAGCACATGTCACAAATGTGCAAAAGTTTTTGGTGCAATTTAGTCACAAAACGTTTTTATCTTCATCTGATTAGAAGTTTGCTCTCGGAATGTTAAGATTGTTTTCTTTTTGTTTTCAATGAAACAACTTTCATAGATTGCCATACCTGGGGTTCTAATATATAAATTTAAAATTATTCTAAATGCCTGAATTTGCAAGTTTTCAGAGATGCACTAAAAAGTGATGCAACAGCCGAAGTCCAAACTGACGTTTCTTTTAATTTGAAGTATTTTATTACTTATTAAATAATAACAAAAGTGAGTAGTAAGAGAGTATAAGAGTACTCTTATAAATGATTTGTAAATCTTTATAAAGAGGCTATTTATTAGTTTATAAACAGCTTATAACCCACTAATAACTTTTTAATAATAACCTAATAAACACTAATAACCACTTTTCGTTCAAATGATTATTACTCATAAATAAAAGGTCATTTGGTTTTAAACTGATGGTATGAACACATTAATATATAAAACAAGCAAACATGTATTTAATTAGATAAATGGTATTTGAGTTTGCCAAATAATGAGTCTACAACTGGTTTATTAATGGTTAATAATGCTCTATAAGGTGTTACTTAATAGAACATTAATAAATGTATCCTAATTTTCCGTAAATTTTTTAACAGATTCCTGACCACGTTTTCTTTTCCAGTTATTATTCACAACCCTGATAAGGACATTTCTTATTGAGCGAACACATTCTCCAAAAGTACGAGTTTTTAAAAATGTAATGCATAGATTTTAAGCTGAGGAAAGCTGGAAATCTGTTTTTTTTTTTTTTTTTTTTTTTTTTTTTA
>SSNR01000043.1:904989-950258 GCA_006937965.1 Callopanchax toddi | reverse complement strand
AAAAAAGCGCTGTGTTTTCCCTCGAGTCTCTTCTTCCCTCCATCTCTGACCCCTTCGTTTCTCTGTCCCTCTCTCCATCTCTGTGATTCTCTCCTCTAAGCCGTCTGATGGTGGCGAGGTCGGGGACCCTGGCTGAGTGAGACTCATTACAGACTCCCTTCATTTCCATTCTGAGTGGGGCCTGTAGAGAGATGGCGCACCGGGGCATTGAGGTGCACCCGCACGGGGAGCAGAGCGAACACATTGAGCAAGACACCACTTATGAAGAGTGACGGCCAACAGAAACAGCCTTTAATACCCCCACAGAGGAATACGAAGTGAAGGGGGGGGGGGGGACGCTAGTGTGCTAACCACGAGACAGCAAGGCGAGAAAGAGCAAAAGCAAGAAACGAGAAGGACAAGGCGGAGAGCAGGGCAGGCTGTGGGGCTGACACAACAAGAAGGCTTATTTAATAAACATGAGCTGGAGCCCAGTGCAATCGAGTGCTTTAACGGAAAGCTTATGCAGATGAGAGCCGAGCTAATGACTAAATGGAGTGGATAGAGAAAAGAAAGGAAAAGAAAAGAGAGAAGGGAGAGATTAAACAAGGAATGGGAGGCAGAGGCGAGGGAATGGTGTTTAAGTGTCTGTGATGGAGTGTAAACAGACAAGTTTCTCCGCTGTGTGAAGGAAGACTTTGTTAAACACAAAAAGGAGGAGAAGAAACGGAAAGAAAACAGCTCGGCCCCATCATGCAGCTGTGCAGGTTAACGCCACACAATCAAGACTGGAATGAGGATCCAGCTTTTAGGGCCTTTCCACTCTCATTAGGAGGAGCTGTGTTTGCATGCAGATCTTATTCTGGCTATGTGTCATGTGCCAGGTTTTTTTTTTTTTCTGCTTTTAATAAAAATACTGCTGCAAATTCACATTGAAAAACAAAAGAAAAGCGAAGAACTGTAGGTTTTTGTGTTGTATTTACTTGTTTGTTGTTGCGTTTTGTGAAATGTGTTCTGCCCTGAGCCGTTTCCATGATGATCACATGACGGGACACGAAGCACCAGATAATTCCTCGTTTTGTCTCAGACTTTGAGTAGACTAGGCAAACACAGATGCTCTGCTGTTTGTTGATTCACCTCATCAGCCACAAATCAACAAACACGAGGCTAATTTGGACCAATTACAGAGCAGCCTTTGTGCATCAGTGTGTTCCATTACAGATAAGGAGCTGCGAGCTTTAAGGAAGAAGGAAGCTGGAAGGCATGCGGGCGAACGGCGCGTTTTGATGATGAGCGTGCAGGAGAAGGGTCCGAAAAAAGCTGTTTACCTGGAACAGAGGATTATGGGACGACTCCCTGTGGCATGTTGGAAGATGTGCGGGCCTGGAGGAGGCTGGGTCCTAAATCAGTTTAGACAACAGTCACACCTCTCACATCCAGTGCCTTCTCTTTAGCACACAACCAGCCACACACACAGCCTTTGTAAACCCCCCAAATATTTATCCCCCTATCCACTCACATTTTCCAAAATATTTAAGGTGAAGTTAGTTTTCTAAACTTAATCCATCAGACAGTATTTCACTTTCTTCTTCCAAAAGGCTATTTTAACGATTTATATAAATTGCAAACAGGAGGGTTTATTGAAGGAAACATTAATGTTAGGTGGCAGATTTTCCTACTTTTTAAGAAATTAACTCAAAGTATCAAGAATAAAGACCAAAAACATAATTAATAAAAATTAAGCATAAATATGAAAATATCATAAACATTATAATTTAAAGCAAATGATTACAGTAGAGTCAAACCACCCATATCACCAGACTTTATGGATAAAATGCTTTAAAAAGGTGGTTTAATTTCTTCAAACTGATTCAGGAAACACAGAATCCCCTTCTGTTTTTTCACATATAGGAGGGTGGTGGTAAAAGTACTATGACTTGAAATAGATTGTGCTGAACATTGAATCCTAGCAGACAAAGAAGCCATTCAAACATATGTGGCCACATACATTCCTGCAAGATCAAATGGCTGCAAGGGACAGATGGAAGGATATTCACACCTTCATGAGAGATTACTGCTGCAGGACGAGATATAGAAAGATGTTTGATCCTGAATGTGTGAAGCTCAGATGAGAGATCTGAGACACGGACATGACTTCAACAAAGGTCCCCATGTTTTATATCAATCCTCTGAACAGAAATGACCATAACTTATGGTCTTGATGGTGTGTAGTATCAACCAGTGGTGGTACTCATGTTGATGGATGGTATAAAAGGTTGTGTGATTTGAGAGGACTTTATCAGCATTTTGAGTTTACTCTAAAATAGGTAAATAATGTTATTATTAATAAAGTAAATCATTCATTTTAGCCTTATTTAAGTTTAAGCGTGTTCAGACCAGCTATTGGCTCTTTTTGATACTGATTAGCACTTTTCTATGTAAAATTAAACATATTTATTGCATTGAAATAATAAAAATAATAGTAATTATCTTCATCATCATCAAAATTGTGCATTTAAAATCATTTTTACTTCTACAAAAAATGAATTTAACATTAATATAAAGTTGTACATTTGTTTCTAATGTTTTGACTTTATTATAGTTTGTTTAAAGAGAAAAACTCTTCAAGTGTGATTAATCACATTAGAGGTAAAGTTGATGTTTTTAAAACTGAAAAATCACAAATACAGCAGATGTTCATCTTAGACTAAAAGCATAATAAAATGTAACAGATAAAACAAAAATCATCACTATTAAGGAAATTATGAAGCTAACAGAATTAAAGTAAAGTAATAAATGTATGCTGCTGTTCATAAATGAATTTGTTCATGATAGGGAAACTAGAGAAAGTAGAGCCATAATGAAAAGCTTCACCCAGAGATGCCACTGATTTGTCCTCTTAGCATAATTGACAGTTCTGTCCTCCCCACTATTATGAGAGACAACAACGAAAACCCCAAAAGCCGCAATATAGAGAGGCTAGAAGTGAGAGGATGCCAGATAGAAGACTCCTACTCCAAAGTGGGACAGTCTGTTGGCAGTGAGGACTCGTGTCTTTGTGTACGCTTGTATCACAATTGTTTCTATTCCCGTGCGATAGAATGTTTGCAATCCTCACTTCGTCTTCTCGTTATCCAAAGAACGTGGGTTGATAATTCTGCATTTGTGTGTCTATTTGTGATATTGAATTCACACAGCTGATGTAAGCCGGTGCGTGTGTGTGTCCTCTCGACGGGAGTGGGAGTAAAAGTGTATGTGCCACACTGAGTTTAATTAGCCCGCGTGGTGCTGGCGGGGCCGCGGTTCAGACAGGGCCGTGGAGCAGTGAATGAGAGCAGGTGGCCTCGGCCGCTCAGGGGAGTCAAAGTCCAGCCCCCGAGAGAGCACCACCTCTACCTCACCTGCCTGTAACAGCCTGTGACCATGACTGATGGGGACAGAGGGCTTACCTACATGTCTCTCTGAGCCCTGAGAAGGCTGGAGTAAGGCAATCACTCATCACTAACATGCTGCCTTCTGCCTGCTTCATATTTCTGGCTCAAAAAAGGGGGAGAGAAAAGGTTTTCGCTGGATTCAAACTGGCATATATTGCTATTCCACCACAGCAGGGACTCTGGTGGAAGATCAGGTCAAAAGCTGACAGCAATATTGTGGCACAGAGAATGAAAAAGAGAGAAGGACACATGGTAGTGGGGGCCAGGTGGCAGCAGTGGCATGTCTCTGCCACCTGTCTTGGGGAATATGAACCCTTCTCACTCCTCCTGTTCTCCCAGTGTGGGATGACACTGGCTCTCTGTCTGCCTGGTTGGCTCACTGGCTGTTAGCCTGTCCATCTATCCATCTGACTGTCTGTCTGCTCAGTCACTCTCCACATTCGCCAGCCTGTCTGTTAGCTCATTAGTGTGCTGAAACAGCTTGCTTGTTCCACCTGTATTCCTCATCTCTTTTCAGGCTTATTTACTGCCGCCGTCTTTGCCACCACATTCGAATTCCCTTTTTCCCGAGCTCCTCTTCCTTTAATTTTTCCCTCTTCACCCCCCCTGGCCACAGTTCAGCCTAGCCAAGCTCACTAACAAGCTTTAGTTATGCACAAGCTATCATTGCAAGCAGTCATTTCAATTACGGCAAGAGCACACACAAAAAAAACCACACACACACACACACACACACACACAGGGTAGACAAATATGTGCATCCACAGTGCAACAGAAAACAACACCTCCAGCAAAACGTAGAGATACAAGAGCTCGTTTCATTCTCTGCCAGATATATTAAACTTCAAACGGGTCTTCCTTGTCGTTAATATGCACGGGCTGCTCTCTGCAGCATCTGAGAGAGGAAATGACTGTTACAACACATTATGACCGGGTTGAGAAACGTCTATGAAGAGGTTACGCTGGGGGTTACGTTTCCTGACACCTAGCTTGGCAACAGGAAGCAGTTAAGAGAGAAGCTCAGCTAATGTAGCCCAAAGCTGCAGCTCTGCTATTGCATAGAGCGCAAAGTGGTGTTTGAAAATGCTCAAAGACACAGGAGAATCCATACGCAAGAGCAGAAACGCGCATAAACAATCAGTCAAACGCATATGTACACACATTCGTGCACACGCGCGCACACACATGCACGCAGAGGACAGCAGAACCTCCTCCTGCCAGCCCTGCACCATCTGTCTCTCTGTCTGTGCTTCACAGCCGTGCCCAAACAGGGCCCCAGCAGAGCCAGTGTGAAATTAGCTGCCTTTGTGGGGCTTTGTCTGCCTGTGCATGTCTGTTTGGGTGTACCAGCACGCCTGGTTTAGATGCGTATTTTAGAACATATTTGCAGTCAGTCTGTCAAGAGGTAGCCCATGTTGGAGCGCTAACGTGTGCATGTTTGCATGCACACATTAACATCAGGGAGGTAAAATGAACCGAGCAAAACCCTTGATCTGATCTGAGAGCTATTTCCCCTGACCCCTGACCTCTGGACAACCACAGTTTTTATACACTCCACCTACACCAGTGTGTGAGTGCAATGTGTGTGTATGTGTGTGTTATTGTCTGCAAGTCTATCCGGTCATATCAAGCTCCCAGGGTGCTCTTTGATATCCACTCAGCACTCTGACCTTTCGTGACCTTTGACTGGACCTTGTGCCCCCTCGGCTTTTGAGACCTGAGCCCTTCTCCTTTTGCCTCCCAATAAGTTATAAATCATGTCTGCTCTGACACAAACACACACACACACACACACACACACACACACACACGCACACACACACACACACACACACACACACACACACACACACACACACACACACACACACACACACACACACACACACACACACACACACACACACACACACACACACACACACTCACTCACTCACTCACTCACACAAACAGATGAAACAACCTAGAGCTAGCAGAGCCTAACCCAGATTGATAACACTAAACAAATCAGCCCGTCGATTCCCTCGGCTGCTTACAGGAACGCAGCTTTATCAACAGTGACGTTTTGATTGTTGCATACTTTACTTTCCTAATTCATTTAGAAGTGTTCTAATTCAAATGCCATTAACATTGTACACTTTTTGATTTCAGCCATTTATTCCTTCATAGATGAGCAGTAGAGTCAGCAGTCATGACAAAGGGGGAGGGAACCCTCTTGCTCTGCCGCGCCCTCTGCTGGACTCATGAGGTGTGGCACCCCTCTCTGCTCTGACATCCTTATGGAGCGCTGGGCTCCTCTCTAACAACAGAAAAAAGGAAAAATGCAAAAAATAGTCTAAGCCAGTATTCTGTGCTGCGATATGAGGTGTGTGTAGGGATGGGAAACTTTAGCTTTTTTAAGTTCTGGAATTTTTTGTGTTGTCTCTTCATCTCTGATTGCTGACCCCTCACTGCCACCTCTGTACCTTGCAACAATTGTCCCTTTGAGGCCCCTCCAACCCCTGAGCCTGTGTGGGTGTGTGAGAGTGTGTGTGTGGGTGAAGGCCAGTCATGGCAGTCTGATCTTGTGCTGAGCTAACAGGATTAAAGGAGCCAGGGCTAAGAGAGGAGGAGTCCCCCCCCCCCCGTCTGTCGGCTTCAGCAGATGCCCTTAGAGCTGCAGACGACTAACTCCCAATACAGATCCAAAGTGGGAGTGTGAGAGCAACAGTGGAGTGGCGCAGACAGCTGCCACCTTGAATCCATGGAGCTGCCACGAAAACCTTCAGCAGGTGAAAGAAAAGCACCCGATTCTTTTAACGCTGTCAAGATTTCCTTTAGGAAAGCGCATTGCTTATTAGCTGCTCCCAGTGGCCAAAAGGAGATCGTTTCTGCTGTTTATTTAAATTTTTTGTGAGAGTTTCCTGATGGATTCTAAGAGACGGAAACCTGCACAGTGGACCAATCTGACGCATCCAACAAGCTGAAACCTAATCAGTCCACTTCAGACCAGTTTACATGTGGCTCTAATGACAGCTGGCTAAATCACATTGGGTTAATGAATTTAGGGAGCCTCTAATCAAATCTGTGTGATCTGGCAACAAGACTGACATCTGTGTGTGTGTATGTGTGTGTGTGTGTGAGAGAACTGATAAAATGAGGGACTCAAACCACATGGAGCCTGGAATAAATTCAGTCTACATGCTTCTGATGCAGAATGATACAGGGTGTCAGGGTGTTGCTTTAACTTGGAGACATGAAGACATCATGAGGAGAGATAAGCAGATGGACAGACTGAAAACGAGAGAAGCATGCATCTGAGAGTACATGCATGTATTCAGGATTGCACATCTCAAAGAACACATTTTACACCCGTACTGCAATCCAGTGCATGCACATGTGTGTATTACTGTAGCTGCTTCTTCTACAAAACATTAGAGAGCTCATTGAGACAACAGAGTGAATCAAACAGCCACATACAAAAGTACACACACACACACACCCGCGTGCTTATACACATATCACTTCAAAGGCAGATGCACATACAGAGTCAAAGAAACGCAATACACCACTACACTGAGTGCTCTGATTAATAAAGGTCAATTAGCAATTATGATTTTCATATTTAATCAGCCCCATGTGGTGCTGCTCGGTGACTTGAGCTTTGACAACCGGCTCTCCGTTCCTCTCTTTCAGTATTTACCCCTCTCACTCTGCCTTTCTTTTTTCTTTTTGCTTTATGTCACACTCCTCTGCTTTCCCCCATCTCCTACGTCATTAACATCTTAGCATCCCTCCTTCTCCAGCCCCTCCTTTTATATCTTGTCACCCCCCCTCCCATCCTACCTCCATTCCCCTCCTCTCTGCATCCCTTCCTTCTTGCTCTCTGATGAATGCATCCCCTCATTAATCTTGATGCTTTTCCTCTTGCTGTGTTCTTCCACAGGCCTTCAAACCTCGTGCTAATTGCAATTAATCACGGAGGGAAACAGATGCTGGGAACAAAGGCAACCAGGGTGGGGAGGGGGGGGGGACGATTCTGTACATGCGTGTGTGTGTCAGCGGGGCTATCAGTTTGCACATGTGTGTGGAAGCAGGGTGGAGGATTCATGATGCCGTCAGTCAGAGTGCCATGCAGAATTAGGAAACCTGTTGACACTGCAGGAGGCATTTGAATGTTTGCTTTATAATTAGTGATTTCTTTCACTTAATGTGTCTTTTTTATTACTGCTGCTCAAATATATCTTAAAACATGAAAAGAGTTTACATTAAAAACTATACATTTTTAGTGAAAACATTTTTTATTTGCTACACTTTTTGCAACTTTATAAAAAATGAAATAATTTATTCTTAAAGTAATTTTCTAGATTAAATTGTTCACAAATGTCATTGGGACACATTTAAACACAACACCACATAAATACGCCATTTTTGGTTTGTTGTAGTCTTGAACTCTGACGTGTAAATGAGCAACATTATTCTGTCAGTCCTGCAGTCGACTCGTGTAGATTTGCTGTATCATCTGACAAGAACATCTTTCAGAGATGAAAATGCTCTCAGTATCAAAGTAAACACTTCTAAGAGCTCACATCTTTAATGTCAACTGTTTAGAAATCTCATTTTACTGTGATTTCTGTGCTTTAAGTAGCCAGAATTTCCACCATGTTAGTCAAACAATTCAAATATACTAAATTATCTCTAGACGAACGTTTTTACTTGGATCACAAATGGCTACAGTGCAGGACAGAAAGTACCAACTGAAATTATACCAGTGAATTGTGAAAAAACATCCATCCATCCATCCATCTCCCAGGATGTTTCGAGGACAGAGAGGATACATTTCTGCTCCAGTATGTTCTGGGTCTCCTCCAAGTAGGACATGCCCAGAAAACCTCAAGGGGAAGGTCACCAGGACGCATCATAACCAGATGCCCAAACCACCTCAGCTGACTCCTTTCAATGTGGAGGAGCAGCAACTCAGCGCTGAACTCCCCTCAGATCACAGAGCTCCTCACCTCATCTCAAACCCACCACATGGAGGAAGTCCACTTCAGCTGCTTGGATTCAGAAATAATAACAGTAAAATAATACTGGAACTGTTCTAAAAGTCCTGCGATGGACTGGCGACCCGTCCAGGGTGTCCCCCGCCTCTCGCCCCTTGACCGCTGGAGATAGGCACCAGCTCCCCCGCGACCCTCTGTGGAGGACCAAGCGGCTACAGAAGATGGATGGATGGATGTTCTAAAAGTGAAAATAAAATCAAATTATATAAAGACGATTTTACCTTTGGTTCTACAAATTAGAATGTCAATGTTTCCTTATTTGAGAAAAATATTTTTCTCCTACTTGATTTTTAAAGAGAGATCTTCATTTTACTGAACCCTTGACTTCCTTTTGTAACAGAGACGATAATTAGTGCCAACAATCATTATTTTTTGAACACTGTTGTTATTTGTGCGTATAAAGGCCCTCATATTAAAACAATTAAAAAATAAAATGCCATCTTTTAATTTTGAAAGAAAAATCTATTACACACTAAAGAAAAACGGCCAAAATGAAAATAAAATAAAAATAATAAATTGATAAAACCTAAATAAATACACCATATGGTTCAATATTTAATGATCATAGGGTAGAACATTTGTATGTAATGCTGATGAGGAAAGACATTGACAGTGATCATAAAAGCAATTATTGCTGCAAATCTGTTAGGCATTATAGGTCTAATATATCTGAAGTTCATTATTTAACAACGAGAAAGTTAGTTCCCAACTGGAAAACGCACAAGATCCTTCCAAGAAGGGGACGTGACAGAAAGTTTACCCTGACTTTATAAAACTGAAGCCTCAGAAAAACCAAGAACTGCACTCTCAACTCTACAGGCTCCAGTGTTAAATGGTTAACATCTACAATTAATTATTTTATGTCCTTCATCTTTTTCCTTTTAACCTCCATTTCAGTCATGTTTGATTGGCCCTCTGTGCTGAGAACTCACACGTTTCACTGAGAAACGGTGCTACGAACAACAACACAGGTGCAAATAAACCATCTGCAGCTGTTCAGCAGAGTCTGGGAGAAGGAATGGCTTCAGATGTGTATGTGTATATTAGATGGTATTATCCATCACAGTGATCTGCATCACTTATCATCCACAAGGAGGCAGAGGAGGAGGGAGGGAAGGGGGGGGGGGGGTAAAAGAAAAAAACCCACAACACAAGCACTCCAAACAAAATGGAGAAGAAATGAAAAGAAACCACCAGTCATCTGTTTCTCTGGGCTCACACATGCTATGATGTATCCACACACACGCACGGAGAACAAGTGTAGACTCAAACTGCACTGCTCAAAGCAGACATGAGCACAGAAAAACCCATCAAATAATCAGTGGGAGGTGATGCAAGGCTCTGCTATGTTTTAACACAAGCCTATTATGCTCCAAATCCACTCCAGGATGCAGCACGGTGTCCAACACAATAGACTTCAGCTCCGCCGCAGATAACAGACTACCGCTTCTTTTCTCGTATTGCTAGAAGAGGATCATTCTAAGTAGCTTTGAGCCTTTGCATATAGGGCATCAGAGGGACAATAATGAAATCAAGCTGATCGGATATATTCTCTGGGATTAACACAATTCCACGACCCCTACATAACCCCGGGCATCCACCACCAGCCTCCATCTGTGAGATGTAAGCGATAACAGGGCTGAAGAGGGAGTCTCAGAATGTAGGGGAGTGTAACGCGTAAGGCAGAATAAAGAGAGTAGCACCTCATAAAGTGCTGGGAAGATGGGAAGCAGGTGTTGTGGTAATGCTCTCAGAGGTGCCGGGCTATGCCCCCTCTCTCATGCTCCTTTTTAATTCCAACACAATCACAAAACAGCACAAAGCCAAATAACAGGATCTTCTAAGGGGATTAGCAGAAGGAGGAAAGGATGTGTTGTATGAATGTAAGCAAGCATTGTGGAATAATTAAGAATCTTTATGTACGATGAGTGTCAGTGAATCACTGATAATGACAGCGCTGAATACATGGCCAGGCCTTGCACCGCTGTTCTGCAGCAGCTTCATCTGTCACTGCTGCCGTCACATTTTATAGCCTAAAGCACACTGAGCTGTTCACTTCTGGTAAAAGCAGAGTGGGAGGAGATCTGTAAAGAAACACTGGAGAGAGCTCTATTAATTTTCTACCATTCTTTTTACCTGATAATCCAATAAATAAATAAAAAACAACAAAAAACGACAAATCTTTATTCCCCAAACATGACTCTGACCCCCCCTCCTTCCCCAACAGACACCAACACAGTCTCTTGACAATTCCTTCCCAGCAGGCTCCACTCTGTCTTTATTCATTTTTTATACACCACCTCTTGCGAGTCTATTGCTCAGCATGCTGCAATTGCTACACTTAACCCATTATGCTAGGTAGCGCTCCTCAGAACGGTGGCTCCCTCCCCAGGATAAATTATTAACTTCCTCCACGTCCTGCCATTTATCACCGAGCCCCATCAAGGGGAGCAGGAGAACCATTGCTCATATCCATGGCAACAATGGCCCATTTGTGAAGCAGTTGGAGGCTGCTGGTGATGAGGAGAGAGTTGAGGAAGATGAGGAAGCACAAATAATACCTGTTAGCCTCTCTTTTGTTAGCGTCAGAGCCTGTTCTTGTTTGTGCACTTGATTTTTCCTCCCTCTCTGCAGCTACGTCGGTTTGCCTGACCTCTCTGAGCCGCCCCCTTGCCCGTATTTATCCGCATCTTGTTCTCCCCACCCAGCCCTCTCCTCAAGTCGGAGATGGCAGCAGTGTGGGTAATTAGATCAGAGCTTTTCTTTTGTCTCCATGGAGATGAATCATACAGTCCGGGTGACAGTCTGAGCTTTAGCGCCATGCGGTAACCTAATCAGAACGTTTGAACCCTGGCCAGAGCGGCAACGTAACCTAATAATGCTGACGTGAACCCGCAGTGACC
Source organism: Callopanchax toddi (assembly GCA_006937965.1). Lineage (NCBI taxonomy): Eukaryota > Metazoa > Chordata > Actinopteri > Cyprinodontiformes > Nothobranchiidae > Callopanchax > Callopanchax toddi. The sequence continues at coordinate 938,900 of SSNR01000043.1, read as the reverse complement.
TTCATCCTCGTGCACAGCAGGGTACACAGCTAGGGGTGATGAGCAGGTCTGGTTAAACACACCAGGCCACATCCCAGGATGTGCTTGTGTGTGTGTGAGAGAGTGTGTGTGCGTGAGCTGCAGAGGAGAAGGCCCTCACAGGTGTCCTAATTCATGAGCAATCGCAGCTCATGAATAATTAAAGACAAAATGCAAATGTTCTCCTTTGATCATTTACATTCATGTCTAACAGCATTAATTAATCAAACAAACCTTTTCTTTATCCCCAGAGGAGTAAAGAAAAAAAACCCAGCAATCAGAGCACAGCAGCTAATACACACATACACACACATGCAAACACGCATATAAAAAGAAAATCCTCACAATAAACAAGTTCATTAATTACACCATTTAGCCTCATCTGAAGAAACAAAATTCTCTGTGCTGAGAACGTTAGCGTGACTCAACTTTAGACCAACCACATGTTGAAGGTGTTTCTTCTCTGGCGGCTACGCACACACACAATAACACACTTTGTGAACAATGACCAGATATGATGCAGCAATAAGAACTCTGCATTATTAAATCTCATCAGCATACAGATTAGTGTCCCTGCTGTCAGAAGACACACAACCACGCACCTGCAAGTGGAAAAAGAAAGCGAGATTGAAGGATAATGGCTGTGGTGGATATAGCATGCACACACACACACACACACACACACACACACACACACACACACACACACACACACACACACACACACACACACACAGAGACACACAAACACTGAGTTGATCACAGTTTCATAGGCTTTGTTGATATGCTCGCTCTGAGAGATGGACCTTATAAACAGCCACTCTGCAGCTGACCTCTGTTTATAGCAACAGGATCATACACAATGTGAAAGCTCATAAAGAAAGAGACAGCTTTGCCTCCCTCCTCCTCTTCCTTATCGGTCCACCGTCTCCTCCTCTCTCGCTTTCCATGTCCTCTCATTAGTTTAACCTGCACCCCGGCATGCTCCCCGTTCCTTCCCATAATAAGTCAGCTTGCATGTAGTGCACACTTGTAGAGGCCTCCTGTAACTCCCCGCTGGTAGAACTTGCTCGCCATCACACCCTTCTGTCATCAGTTTCTCCTCGGTGACACGGAGTGGCGTGTCTGACTTATGGAGGATATCAATATCTCCGACATAAAGGGGAAGAGGGAGGGATGCTCACCTCAGGCTTCTTTTAGGGCTTCTCGTAAAGCTAAATGATAGTTGAGGGGGATGTGAGATGGAGGCAGAGGGAGGGGTAAAAAAAACGAGTGGTGGATGTTAATGTAATGGCAGGAGGGCTGTAAATAACTGAGATAAAGATCTACAGCATGCGTGTGGTGTTTGCTGCAAGGTATTTCTGAGTGTTGATGGGAAGGTTAGAGAGGACAGAGTGGTTGACTGAGTGATCGCTCGCTGTGTGTATGTGGTGATTTACATCCGAGCATTGTTGACAATATGTATTATCCTCTAGCTGATCCCACCAAGGGATTTATGCTAACAGCCAGTGTCCAGAGTGTCTAAAACTAGGTTGTAAATTGCTGTCTGGCTTTGCTGACATTGCCGAACTGTCCATAAACCTGCCACCTCGGACAGTTTCAGTCACACCAAACAGGAAAGGCCAAGAAACCATTAAACTATCAGTTTACACCAGGAAGGGAAGGACTGTGGGTGTAAATGTGTTCACTGGAGTTGGTAGGCTGTGATGCATGCATGCATTTGCGTATAAAACAATTGAACGTTCTGCAGGGGGAGTGCAGTGTAAGGGTGTGGTGGTGTGTGCACCTTTAAATATTCATGGTGTAGTTAAAATGGACAGGTTGACTCCACTTGAGATTCTCTGGCAGTATTGTAAACAGATACAGTACACATATTTATGTGTAGGCCTTTGACACGCACACTTGCAGAAGCACATCAGTCGACACACACGTACAGAGGTGCTTCAGAATGAGGTCAAGGAGACAGTTGAACTGAGGAGAGGATCAATAGAGCTCTAAGTATTTGTGCACCTCTTGCTTTCCTCCCACATTTTATTTGCCCTTTTGACATCTCTCTCCATCTATTTCTCTCTTTCACTTTTTGCCTTAAAAAAAACAAAACAAACCTTGCAGAGAACAGATGCTAACTAGCATCTATGCAGTGTGGTGCAGCTGCAAGCATATGTCTGGATGAGTCGTGGAAAGTTGTGTTCGTACTACTGAGGGAGATCTGTGCTTGGTGACTCGAACTCACTGACACCCCAGCAGCAAACAGCACGGATGTGATAGGCAGATGAAAAGAGAACAGCGCGGCGACAGAACGACAAGCTGAGGAAAGGCAGAGAGAACATGTAAAGGACAAAATGCTTTCTTCCCTGGTTGGGAGCATCTCATTTTTTCTCATTAGGGGAACTCATCTAAAGCTCAGAGGATAAAAGGAGGACTGATAGCTGGTATTTCACTCTCACTCTGTCCCTCCTCTCCCTCTTTTTCTCCCACTGTGCACATGCCACCTAATTAATTACACCCTACCATTGCATTAGTACAACAACCACTGCTGGCTAATTAACAGCACGCCTCAATCGCGACCCCACTTCAAGGATTCTGTGTGTGTGTGTGTGTGTGTGTGTGTGTGTGTGTGTGTGTGTGTGTGTGTGTGTGTGTGTGTGTGTGTGTGTGTGTGTGTGTGTGTGTGTGTGTGTGTGTGTGTGTAAAACAGACAAACGGAAAAAGAGTAAATGTGTGCTATGCAGTAGAGTGAAAGCAAAGGGAGGAGAATTTTGGAAACAAATAGAGGTACTGCTAATAAGAAGTGGTGAGGAGAGGAGAGCTGTTGAGGACGAATGCAAAAATGGGAAAGCAACCATGTGACAGACAGATGCTCAAAAGAAGAGAGTGTAGACAGTAAAAATGTAGCTTCTTTTTTTTTCATGCCCAGCTGGACTTTATCAGCCAAGCTGGAGCCAAAGAGTCTGACGCACAGAGAAATAAGGGTTTATTATTGTACATAAAAGGTACAGTTCTTAAAAAATACTCAATAAAGGTACACAAAAGTTTATTCAGGCAGATTTTGTTTCATTTTGAAAGGTGCAAAATGATCTTTGAGAACTATTAGTTGTACCTTTATTAATCTTATACAATAATAAACAAATAAATTGGCCAAAACAGTCCAGAAACAGGTGATGTATTTTTTGTTTTAAAAATTATCAAAGGTTCCAGAATTTAAAAGGTATATATGTTTTAAAAGAGTGCAGAATGTTTCCTTTATTCCCAGAAAAGAAGCTCTAACATTTTGCACAGTGCTCATACCTCTTCCCTTATCTTGGTGCTATCTATTGATGCTTCATGATGCTGCATGAGCCTGACCAGGCCTCAATTGTACTGCAGCTTGCCAGGCCAGCATCATGGGCTCTGCACTGCCCCAAACACACTCACACTGATTGTATCACAGAGGAAAAATGGAGCAAGACAGATCCTGCAAAAACACACACAGACTGCACAAACTGCAAACCACACACACCGCATGCAGGATCACTGTGGTTGGACTGAGAGCAAGGGAAATAAAGAAAGAGACGGAAAGGGAGGCAGCAATAATTTGTTTAGAGTGTGTGATTGCATTAGTGTTAGGGCCATATTTTTCTTCACCCACATCACAGACGTGGAGCGCTGAGGCCAAAAGGAGCAATTACAGTTACTTGACTGGACCTTCACATGAACACGTCTAACGATGAGAAATGAAAAGATGAGGTTTAAAATATATATAATCCACAAAATGAGACATCACAGTAAAAATAATACTAAAAATGAAAAAAAAGTGGATCAAAAATATAAAAAAGCATCATATAATGATCAAATTGCAAAAACAAAAACCCCCAAAACATCTTAAATGCTGGTATAACATTTGCTATATCAGAAATGGGGGACATATCTGACTGGAAGAAAAGCCCAGGACAGCACTGACAGCATCTCTAGATTGAAAAGATGTCTTTGCTCTTCTCTTGACTTGTTTTGGCAGGGGGCTGACTTACCCACAGGCCTCACTCTGTTTATCCGATTGGCTGAAGCTAGCCCATGACAGTGATAGACAGATGGTTTATCAATCACATGCCAAGCATTTCCTCTACATGCCAGCCCTTTTCCAAACCATTTCCAACAAAACCTCCCTTGATGGTTTAGCGTAACAAACCATCTGGTGCATCAGGTCAGACGATGACAGGAAGAAGTTTATAATAGAAAAATAAGGAGCTTCTTTTTGAAAATAATAAGAATGAAGAAGTGCACTGAAGCAGCATCTTATTTAAGTATTTGCTGTTGTTGCAAAACCCTGAACAGTTGGAAATAAACTTCCTGTTGCAGTAAACTCAAAACATGTTTATATAATATGAAACATAGTTTGTGATTAATAGCTAACTATATGATCATGTATAGCTCAAATCAATCAATTAAATTATTATCAGCGGTAAAAAAAAGATAATTAGTTTTAAAACAATTTCAAGTTTTTCTTTGTGATAATCCTAAAACAATACTTTCTCAGTTAAGTTTTCTGTAATACAATAAAAAATGTATGATCTGATAAAAGGAACATGTAGAAATTGTAACTGGAACAGAAAAAAATGAAAAATGTAGATCCCCATCAGATGACAAGAAAGAGAGAGAGAAGAAGAAGAAGAAGAAAGAGAGTGAAACAGAAAGTAGAGGTAATGGGCCAACAGCAGAGGAGAGAGGCCGTGTTCGCTGTCAGCCATTAACATGGACACAACTAAATTATTCACTGTGCTCTGTCACCTTACACAAGCCCCGGCTAACATAGACTAAAGAGTGTGTGTGTGTGTGTGTGTGTGTGTGTGTGTGTGTGTGTGTGTGTGTGTGTGTGAACAGAAGCTGGTAGAAGAAGGCTTAAGGAATGAGCTCAGCATTGCCACCCTGTGGCTAGAAGGAGAGAGACAACATAAAAGCCATTAGAAGCTTCACACCACCACACACACTCTTACACACTGTGGATAAAGAAAATGGGTTCAAGCCTGTTTAAAAAGCTTGCATGCAAAACGTATACAAGTCGCAGCCTGCCAGTGATCTGTGAGGCTGAAACAAGTGCGCACAAACAACAAAAAGCTATAAAATGAAAGAACTGTTTTGTGTAAAGGAAGCTGATTTCCATGTAACCTGCTGGTTTACTATGGAACAGGAAATGGTCTTAGGAGGAGCAGCTGGGCAAACAATGCAAGCTCACCTGGAGTCATTTACATGGATTGCGTGAGTGTGTGTGTGTGTGCATGCACGCGTGTACGCGTTTGTGTGTGTGGCTGTTATGTCGAGACAAGTGTCTCCCATTGCTGCTTTTATTCATCGTGCTCCTGAAAGTGCTGTTGGCAAGGAAACCAGAGAACCACTGGGGCACGGGAGAGACGAGTCAAGGAGCAAGAGCAAGACGAAATGGGGAAGAAAGGGCCAACAAATGAGGGAGTTAAAAAAAAAGAAAGAAAAAAGAATGAAAGCAGAGAATCTTGGAGGAGAGTGGTGGTGGGATGTGAGGTGATGGAAAGAGATGGAGTAGAGAGTTAAAGAGAGGAGGCAAAGAGCATGTGACAGTGTGACCCCATGCCTCCTACTGACAAGCTTTATTACAGTCCCACCTGCTGAGAGACAGCAAAAAGCACTTAGTCTCAGGCTAGTCGCCTGACAGTGGAGGACAGTTTAAAGGGAAGGAACTGAAAAAGCAGGAAAACTGAAGGAGAGAAGGGGAGGAGATGGAAGGAGGGGTGCAGTAAGAATGGAAGAATGATTAAAGTCATGGAAGAACGGAAGAAAATTGCAAAAAAAATGACGCTTAATGTTTCTCTGACATGATCTGCTGTCAGGTTGAGTGTGCAAGCAGCTGGGCCTAACTCTGCTTAAACACCTGTTCCCTGATGAAAATGATGTCAAAGGTCAAAGTTGGGAGGTCACTCAGTAAGTGGTCATCTGTTTCAGAGCTACGTGTCTGCAGCCGGTGACCTCTCTGCTCCGCACAGAGCATTAACCTTAGATCAAATGGCCGTGATGCCTAAAAAAAGTGCTCTGGGTCCCAAATAAAGACAAGTGGAATACTAATATAAAAGCTTTACAGTGTGTGTGCGCGCATGTTAAGTTGAAATTCATTGTAATAGATGGTTCATTTGGACAGGTATCTCTTAAAGGATGCTTTTCTAAACGTAATGTGTTTAACTAACCACCTGGGTCATCAGCTTATGCTTTTATTTTCTAGATCCCAAAATACTGTAGATGAAGCTGAGGGGTCATAACTTTATTAATTGAGACTTTGACTTAAAGTTTGAGGTAATGTCTGACTTCAAGGAACATAAATCTCCTGATTAATAAGAATGTGAATGAAGTATTAAAATTTACTGCATGTCACTCTAGTCAAACATTCGCAATAGAGTTAAAAAACACTCTCGGATACTTTTTGCTGTCATCATTTACTGGAATTTTATGCAAAATGTGAGAAGGAAATAATTAAATAGATGACATGATGAAAGGTTTATTACTTCCTGAACAGCGACAGATCGCATCTATTAGCGCTCCAGCTTGATGATGTATCTGGTGATGAGCTATGGCCAAGTAATGACATGCTCTGCTGGCTGTGAATCTATAGGTCTCTTCGTAAGTCTACTCTCTTAGGCTCCAAGGCTCTGCATGGAAAACCACAGCCACTAAATCAAAGCCATCCGGATGTAAAATGAGAAAGAAGAGATGGAAACAGGAAAAGACTGAGGGAAGAGAGAGAGGGGTTAACAGCCTGTTTTTGAGCCCTTCAGAGTGAGGAATGTGTTGGAGAGGGGACAAATCAACCAGGAGTGACTGCACAATAAGGTCAGTGTGACCGGAGGAGAATCCCAACCCAAATGCTACTCTTGCACACGCACGCTAACAAACACGCTAAACACACAAGCGCAAACAAAGTGAGTGATTGAGTGGAGGCATAAGACCGTGCCCACCCTGTGAGTGGCTAATAACCGTGGCACATCGCCAAACCCACTGTCTCCTGACTAATTCCCCCATGCCCGCCAGGACTGGCGCCACTCTGCAGAACAGAGCTCTGCTTCTCAAAGGTCCTGTGATCACTACATCACTAAATAACTCGAGCTGATAAATATCCAGCAATCTTCCCCCTCCCACAAAGAAAATATACCATGAAAAAGACAATGAGAACACGGTTTGATTCAGTATATCGTCCTGTTGAGTTTGTCGACTTTGTGGCCAAATTTTAAAAAGGTGAACACCTCAGCGTCCACTCGGCTATAGGCTGGAAAAAGAAGGCAGCGAGGTGATGCTGTTCCAACTGTGGCTGTGCCAAGAATCTCTGTGTGCCGTGGTCTTCTGAGGCATTTTAATCACACACACACATACAAAAAAACACCAGGCCCTTCCATCTGCTGTGCCTCACAGAAGCCGAGGCAAGCTTGTCACTGTCATTGGAAGTTAACCCACCCTCCCTTTCCCACTGATAGGGACAAAAGAAGAGAAGGAAAAGGAGGGAGTGGAGGAGGGGGACCCAGCCGTGGCAAACTATGTTTTCTCTTTCTCTCCTAAAACATTCCTTGTTGCTTCTGCCTTCACAATTCATGTTTCCTCAGCTTATCATCTTTTTTAAAATCCTTCTTTCAGCACATCTCTGCTGTAATATTTCTCTGCTGCGGTTTCCACCTGCTGCTCTGCTCTTCAGCCCAGCCAACAGGAGTAAGACCAGCTTCCGTCACCTCCTTGGTCCTCATTTACCTCTAAGCTGCTCGTCTTTTGAGGTCAATTTTTAACTAAAGCTCAACAGAAACTGATGCTCAACCCAAATGTGTGTTTCCAGCCACTAAGAATCTTCAAACTCCAACCAGCACCAGTCCTCAGCGGTGCTCCCACAGTGGTTAATTGCAATTGTATTGAACTGGCCAGCAGCCAAGTGTTCAACATCACCAAGTCTGCCAAGTCCAGCTGTGCTATCGCAATCAAAGCACACTTTCGTGACAATCACATCATCAGCATGTGTAATTTCTGTGTCAGAACACACACACACACACATACACACACGTGAATGCAATAAATGGAGATGTGGGTAATTGAAATGGATCAAAATGACAAGGACAGAAGGTGATTTTAAAGCAGAGAAATGCAGTCCAAACGAAAGTTGTTTCTATTTTTTCTTACTTTTTGAAACAACACTGAGACAAGAAAATCCTCCTGTTTCTTTAGCCTCGGTGTGACCGTTCTGCAGGCCCAAATTAAATGATTTAAACCCAACAGTCTTTGATTCTGTACCTCTATTTCACGCTGAACACCACAAGCATTCTTTATGCCACGTTTCAAGCCTGAGCGGAGGAAATGGGCCGTGTCATGTCGGTGGGAGCTGCAGCGCGACGTTCATGATGGAGATCATTTAAATAACTCATGAAAACCCCATTTTAAACCCACACTAGAGCACTGGGAGGATCGTTCGAGTTATGTGTCTGCGGATGTGCGGTGGCCCCTTTGTCATGGCCGTTTAATTAAGTGTTTTTTTGCGGTTGTGCGAGAGCGTCTGTGTGTGTCTCTGTACATGTGTGGGTTCACTTGGAAAGGGAGCTTGAGATGAGTTTCTGTAAACGACAGGGGGGCCCTCGTGGCGAAACAGAAAATAGCCTCAGAGAAAAGAGGCCTGAGCATGAGAGCAGCGAGCAGAAAAGAGAAACACGGTGGAAAAAAACAACAACCGTAGAGAGACGGGAAACTTTCAAGTGCTTATGAGAATAAATATTTACATAAAGGAGAAAGACGGAGAAGTAGAGGAAAAGAGATGAGAAGCTATCCAGATACGCTGATGAGAGGAGACAGCCAGCACTTTTCACATAAACACGCTAAGCTCCAAAAATCCACTGCAGTGATGACTTCCTCCAGGCCACACTCACACTCACACACTCATTTTATTGTAAATGTATCTGCCACAACTATCAGTTCCACATCCTAGAACCACAAGTTAGGAGCAAACATCCTCAGAAGAGGAGCTGCATTCCCTGCTGTACATCATGAAAGAAATATGACATCCTATCAATCCTGGAGTCTATTTTCCTCTATTTTTTAAATAGAAAACTGATCAAAAACACATGGTGTGCATGCTTTTTGTGAGCAGGTCTTGTGGTTGTGTTCTGCAGGTTTGCATTACTGATAATTAGGAGCAGTTGCTATAAAACAGTCAAAAGATGGCGAGGCGATCATTTCCTCGACACATTTGCAAAACAAACTGCAGGCAAATCACTACTATTTAAACCAGCGTTACGCAGCAGCATGAGTGGGTGGATTGTTGAGATCCAAGAAGATAGAAGGGAAGAGTTTGGTTGAGAACATGAGAGAAGTTGTAAATTACGCATAGTGCGTGTTAAAAAACATGACAAAATAAGAAAAAACAACTGTGATGCGAAGGGAAAGAAGTGAAAAATCATCTGTACCAAGAACATTCTTAAATAGTTCTTTAAAAAGGTGAAAATAAACTAAATGTAGATCAGATTGTTTTTGCAGTAACTTGAATAAATCAAGTAGACTGGGTTTTGTGTACCTAAAACTGTGATTATACGCTTTGAAGCCCACAGTTATAAAGGAAATAGTCAACAAGAGTCACCCAAAACAAAACTAAAGAAAACAACAATAATAAGCAACAATAAGCGACTATAATGGGCATCCAAAAGACCAAAAATGAGTTATGAGGGATTATACAGGACATAAAGTGTTGGAGTTTTTTTTTTTTTTTTTACTGTGAGCTGGTTGTTGTTATAAACGGAGCTTCTGAGTTTACAAGGAATTTAAAATAGTTGTGTTAATTTCTACAGATTTCATTCCTTTAATTATTCCAACTTTCAAAAATACAGTCCTTATTACAGTCACAGGGCAGAACTATTGAATCCAAAGTGCTTAAAAACAAAACATGAGTAAACAACAACAGCACTTAAAAACATGGTGGAAGAAAAAGCAAAAAAACCCCTCACTGGTAAGTTGATGGTCAGCTTTCTCAGCCTCTGAGGTCACTGGGCATGAAGACGTGCGGTCATGTGGAGGCTGTGAAGGCCCTGAACCCGAGTCCATCTCTTTAACAGCTCCAACTGTAGGCACGATTGTTGCCTGAAAATAAACAAAGACATAATAATTAATAATTGGCATTTGAAACATTCCCCTAATAAAAAAAACAAAACAAAATATAAATGTTGTTGTTCTGGTAAATTGTCTTTATTAAGTTTATTAAGCCACTCCCTAATTAGCCAACCAATCAGAGTGGGCTGTGGATTGACTTCAGGAAACAGCAGATATTGGTAGGTTTGACAAGAGGTGCTGATTAGAAAAAAGTGTTTTTGATTAAATAATGAAACACATTAAAGTGAAGTTTATTGAACTAATTATTATAAATATGTAGAGTTTTATATTTTAAAGAACAAAAATGAACATCCAGTCATAAACAGTGTCATGTTTTAAATAATGCGAATAATTGAAGGTACTTTTTGTCAGTGGTGCAACCATTTTTAGCTACTGTCACAGCACTCAGATTTCTGCTATAAAAAGACAACAACTAAAGGGGCTGCAGCTCTGGGTGAAGAAGTGTCCCTTCCCTGAAGCGACAGAGCTGCAAAACAGACAGACATAGAGAATCAAAGACAGAGAGAGACACAGAGAGAAAGGCTTTGCCTGACAGACCCAGTCTTTATGGATGTGCTCTACTCCGCTCCGCTCCACAGCTGAAAGAGGAAGGAGGGATGACTTCAAGAGAGAGACAAGCTGACCATGAAAAGCAGAGGGAGAAGCAGAGGGTGGCTGTCAGCGTGGAGAGAGAGGGAAGTGGGGTAGATTAATGAAAAAAAAAGTCTGTGATGGCTCCCTCCGCTGACGAACAGCAGAGAGACAGGCAGGGGAGGTGCAGCGTATCTTAAGACAAAAAGGCACCCTGGGCTTATGAAATATACATAGCTCTCAGCAAGAGACAGAGACACAGTGCGACAGAGCAGAGGAGGGCCCTGAAGACTGACAAGACTCCGCTACTTCTCCTAAACACACACCACTAAAAATAAAACACAAGCGCACACACATTTCTAATGACTTCTCATGAGGAGCCGAGGGGGACGGAGTACTTAGTGCTTTTTTCTTCTTCCCACTGTGCATGTCAGGGTGATCATATCTGCTCATGCATTCAGGTGTTTGTAGGGTGCTTCTTCCTACAGTTAGCGGACAAAAAAAAACCCACAACAGTAATTATGACACAAAAACCCACAAGCGTTTTGGCTGTTGGCCTATATGTAAATTCATCAACTGGTCACGGGGATTTTTTTTTTTTTACTTGGAATCTTTTTTTTTATGTTGTTGTTTCAACTGCCTCTTTCAGACCTGCCCACCTGCCCTCTATTCAAACCCAGACAGCTGCTACTGCTACACCAGCAGTTAAAAAGCATTTAAAGAGACCTCACTTAACAATAAACTCACCCTTTGTTCAAAGTAACGATCCACTTCTCCTACGCAGTCCCTGTAATTGCTGTGCTACTGAGTTATTGGGATTCTCATGCGATTATGTGCTACCAGGAAGAATGTCACGCAGTATGTTCACTTCTTTGCTTTATTGAGTTTCACTATTTATCTTCCTCATCTGCAAGGCTGGGTGTGTCTCCGCGGTCTATATCCTTTACCCGTCATGTGTGAACAAAAAAAAAAACTTCCAAGCAAATAGTCATGTCTGAGCCTAGGGATTACCTTACCTGCAAAAAACACACAAAGCAAACCTGATTGCAAGTTTCCTGAATACCTTTCTCTTTAAACCATTTTATCGATATTTATTTATACTTTATGTTTTGTCTTTGTCAGTGAAAGTGTCAAATGACAGTTCCCTTACCTGGAAAAAAGTAAGTGAATGGACATAAAAATCATGAGAAAACTGCCTTAAAGAACAAGCTATGCATGCTATTATTGCCTACAAATAACAAGTAAACATTCACATAAATCTGGAGAGGTTTCGAACGTCTGATGTGAAGAGGAGCATACATTACGACACCTGTTTTGTACAAGAGTAAAAAGGAAGCACAGCAGATGCTTTGCTAGGCACACACTGAGCTAAATGTCAACGTCAGTGTGCTAATTTGCTAATTAGCAGGTGATTCTATAAACAGGCAGCTAGAAATGGATCCACAGAAACTCCCTGTATGAGCCTGTAAACAATGACTTTTTCAAATAAAAGCAACTGCAGTCACTGAGTTTGCTACAACACCTTTATCTCAACTTTACTTTTTAAAGTCCATTTGTGAAGAAGCAAAGTTGTCATTTGTTTTGAAGATGTGATGATTGATTTAGTGGATAATGACAGAGCTGGATAACATACTCTTTAAAAATGATGCTAGCTAACAACGCTGGGTTAAAAAAACACTACCCTTAAAAGTTGCACCTTAAGTTTCTTCAGTTTACAAGATCTTGAGTGTGTGTAGTATAAGCGTGTAATTTTTACAGATTTTAGTGACATTGTTATCAAATAAAGTAATTTATGATTCAAAAAATACTTCAAAGCAGTAAATACAGAATATTTGTTTAACAGTTTATTGGATACTTTGGATAAAGTCAGATAAAGAACTTTAACATGTTGATTATCAGAATTAAAAAAAAAAATTCTGGGTAGTTCGGGTTGTTCCTGCAAACTTTCTATTCATTTCTGAAAGTGCTGACATGCCACATGTATTCCTGGATCACCACTGATTTAGCAGGCTGGTATGCAAATTAAATGCAAATAAAAAAGTTTGCATTGAACTCCAAGAAAAACTGAGGTAAACAGCACTGTTATTAGTTTTCATGTCACAGACCATTTCAAAAGCATTTTAACATTTTCTGCTCATGATAGATCCACATAAATGGGACAAAGTTTAGAACAGAACAGCATCAATACACTGATCATTTATTACATTATGTTACCAAACAGAAATTATTCCCAATAAAACTAAGAGATGCACATTTATATATGTTGTAGGAAATTACTTGATGTCCAAACCAATGATACAAGTACTTGAATTAAAGCTTTACATGTTTTTAATATGAGAGAAAAATGCCTATATTTAAAATGCACAATTACATAAATAAATGCCCTTTGAATAGACTGGAGACATTATGACATTTGATGCAGAGCTGGAGTTATGAGGTGAAATGAGAAAGATCTTCAGAGGTTGTACTAATTGAGGTTAATTCCACAGTTCAGCATCATCTCCTCTCAATGGTAAGGAGGAAGCTGGTAATGAAAGAGGCTGCAGTAAAGAGAGAGCCTGGCCTGCCAGCAGAAATCAAACTGGAGTACATGTGTGCCCTCAAAAGATCACAAGACATTAGTCGCTGGATGCAGATTTTGATCGGACCTCTTAGACAAACCGTACGAGGGCCTGCAGGCTTAAAGTGTGCTCGCTTGTTGAGAAAAAGGTCTCCATCCTGACTGTCAGGACCCAAGCGTCACCTGTCAGTGGCTTGAAACAGTGTTGACACTATCGTGCTCCTAAAAACCCAGCCCTGGACTCAGCATCACCTCTAAGCAGTGACACACAGGAAGTGATAGCACGATTTGTACGTACATCACTCCAAAACACACCTTTTGACATTTTTGTCCTCACTCGCAGATCTTCCTTGTGACCTAAAGCTTTCAGGGCTTCACCCATCAATACGTAAGCCCTGTACAGCATCAGAGGTTCACCAGATTCATTAAGGAAGAGGACAGGATCAAGTGATGCATCAATAAGGAAAGGTTACAAGTGTGTGTGAGGGTTTGTATCATGACGGGACACTAGCTTATGGGCACTTCCTGTAAATGTGTGGATAAAATTGCAACTCCAACTGCATGTGTGAGTGTGCGCGCGCACTTTTGTGTCACCAGGGGGCACGGCCATCCATAAACACTGCTGACAGGCCAGGCAGGAAATACACTTGAGGATGTCGATAAGTTAGTCGACGGGTGTGAGGGAGGGATCAATAGGAGCACAGCGTGATGTCAGCGGCTGCAGATGAGATCACTTAAAGATTTACTTTTGAGCAGCTTTGATTTACTGTAACATCACAGATCATTGTTTCATGAAGTCAAGTAGTCTGTTCTTACTGTGCATTTTCACAATAATTTTATAGAATGCATCTCATTGTCCATCTGAGGATTTGCTCTAGAAAACTCAAAGGTCATTGACGTAATAAATACTTAGTTTTCAAGAAATAAATAAACAAAATTAAAGTCAAAACATTTTAAAACAAAAATTAAAATAAAAAAATTAACAACAAAAAAAACAATGCTAATAACAGTATATATATAAGAAACTCAATAATAAACAGAACACAAACATTGGATATCCTAAAAATGTAACTAAATTATTTCAGAGAAAACACTGTAAATGTTTTTTCTATCTTGTCATTATTTTCTTTTCTTTTAATTGTGAAGGTCAGGGGTTCTTTCATTGTTAGTTTTTTGGGGTGAATTTTTAGCTTTTGTATATAGTTACTTTTCCTAAAATGTGTTTCCCTTAACTAGTTTTTACAGAATATATATATTATATTTTGTACAGTTATTATTTTTTCATAAAGGTTTGTTAATTCTTAAGTTTTGTTGTATATTTAGTTTTTTTTGTTCTGTGTTGTACTCAGGGCCTTCATACACAGGCATTCCTAACTACCGGTAATTCATTATTGGGTTACTGTTTGATGTTAGTTGTGTGTTTATGAGCACATACCAGGCATGGTATGTCTCATGGTGGGGCGGCACTAGCTCAGTTGGGAGAGTGGCCGGTCTGGTAACCGGAGGGTCACCAGTTCGATCCCCAGCTCTGGCTGGGTTAGATTGTCGTTGTGTCCTTGGGCAAGACACTTCACCCACCTTGCCTGTGTGAATGTGAGTGTGACTGTGTGTGAATGTTGGTGGTGGTCAGAAGGGCCGATGGCGCAGAATGGCAGCCTCGCTTCTGTCAGTCTGCCCCAGGGCAGCTGTGGCTACAGACGTCTGTCGTAGTTTACCACCACCAGTGAGAATGACTGTGTGAATGAATGATGCAACTCTGTAAAGCGTCTTTGAGTGACCTGAAAAGCACTATATAAAACTGATGCATTATTATTATTATTATTATTATGGTGTGTGATGGACATTGTTGTGAATAAACACCTGCAGCAGCAGCAGCAAACAAGCGTTCTCCCTGGAGCTCTCTAAAAACCATGAGACTGATTTTACCCACAGGGAATGCTCGCCTTATATCCCAATTCCTTTCTTTCGTGGTTGTCGGGTGCAACTGCATGTGTGCGTGCACGCTCCGGTCGATATGTGTTTGCGTGTGTTCTCAGCTCTGCTGACATTTCCTCAAACGTGGCTGACATTTCCAGGGGATTTGAAGATTTGATCCTGTCTGTGTTTGAAGAGCTGTGAGCTGCCCTCCTCTCAACACGGAGGGAAATGCTGAAGCAGAGCCGGCAGTGTGCCCCTGCCTTCAGGCCTTTAGTCTGCAGCATTTGGAGCAGCCCGTCCTCAATCACCCGTAGTATGATCAGGAGAAGACCTGCACTACGCATCGCCTGCCTTTTAGAGATGATGGGTTCACTGCCTGGTCTCGAAGTTAGTCTTGCTGTTTTCCCCTGAGCTGTGGAGTGTTTCTGCTCTTCTCAACTGAGGCAGAAAAGCTATCACCAAAAGATATAAGAGAAGAAAGTAGAAAGAGATGGTGTGGGAGGGAGAGAAGCAAGAACGTGTGAGAAGGAGAGGGAGAGATCCGTTTCTCCCGCTACAGGCTGGTTAGTGGAGCGAACTGACACAGACTGACATCTTTCTTCCACGGAGACTGAGTTAAAAAGAGCTTTGCTACTCTTTGTCCATTTCTCTCTTCAACCTTTCCACTTTTTCCTGTTTCAGATTTTCTGCCACCTCCCTCCCCCTCCCTCTGTCCACCCAGAGGCTCCTGTGTCTTGCTTTTTCTGCCTGGGTGAACTGTGCAGTAGTCCTGTCCTAACCTGGAGCTCAAATTACACCACACACACTCAGAGTGCACACACAACACATGTGGAACCCTATACAGTAGCCACGAGGAGGCCCAGGGGCCAAATATAGGTCACACTTGGGTCAGTCAAGGGCAGGAGCACAGGAAGCCCCTTTGGAGACAATTCTGGCATTGAGGTTGATCTGTGTGCTGCTGAATAGATATATTATGACACAGATAAACTCACATAAACACAAAGCAGTGCATGCAACAACTATCCAATCTATCTTTAGGCAGATGGCTTTCCAATGCTGTTTATTTATTAATTGCAGAGCCCCACAGCTGAAATGTGCAGAGTATTTTCAGACTTCAGTGTGTGTATTCCTCTAAAAAATAAAAAACATAACTACTGACACACTGTTAACTATTCCATATGGCCAGATTAAAGACAAACGATGATGGACTCGACCTTGGAGCAAACCGGAATTAGCCTCTGATCCTCGTCCAAAACAAAAATCCTCAGCAAGAATTATACTTGCTAATAGGTATCGGACTGATTCAGCAGCGCCTTTCTAGCCTTACTGGTGAATGTGCACACACTCCCCAGCAGTACAGGATGCTGGAGGTCAGCTGATCATCCAAACTGAATGCTGATGTGACTTGAGCCCTCGATGTTTTTCTGCTTTTCAATTCCAACCATGCAGCCATGACACTTGAAATGGAAGAACGTGAAAATTACACGTGAAGTGTCACAGCGAACATCTCGACACTTCCTAGGCCTATTTCGCCCCAGGAACTTGATGCAGGGGTACAAGTGATTTGATAAATATGCGATTCTTTGACCTCTGTAGGATTTTATTTCCCCCCTCAAGGTAGTTCATTTCAAACAGACCAGGAGCAGGTAGGCATTCAGATTGAAAGCCTCCACAATCTCGATACATATGTTTGCAGGCATAGGTTTAGTGTCTTTATCCCTGTCTGTTTTGTCCTCTGTGTTTATGTACATGATCCAAGGTTATCAGATTACAGTATCAGACTTATTAGAGCTGAGGCTTAGATAGAAGTTAGATCATAAGCCATTGAATGAATAGAAGCAAGATAGATGTCAATAAATCAAGAGATGCCACTTTATGGCTCTTCAGAGTGTCCTTGAACTAACGTTCCAAATGCATAAACCTGTTTAGTTTTACTTGAGCTCAGAGACAATGCCCTATAAAAAATGTGACAGTCACAAGTGGAGGCAAAGACACACACACATTCACAGCTGGACACAAGTGCAGGCTGGGTCTTCCTCCCAAGTCTAATGGGAGCTTTAACAGGAAGAGGATGAGCGCCATCGATTAGCCTCTTCCTGCTCGGCCCAGCTGTCAGCGCAAACATTTAGATCCACACTCAACAACAAATGGTGCTTAAGAAGTCGAGGTCACACTGACAGGATGTTTATTTATGAAAAAATAGTGAAAGTGTGAAAGTGATCAAAAATAAAAACCTATAAAATTATATTGTGATCAATTGAATTAGTGAGAATAAATATGGTCATGTTGTAAATCACCATACTCTGTTTTTAATCTGTTAAATTTATTTTACAGCCACAAAAATGACTGCATTCAAACGTGTGTAAGATTTATGTCTGCATGCCAGTATGGGTCCAGGAACATGGGTCGACCAAATAGAAAAACACTCCTCTAGGCAGCACTGTGACATTATAAACAGATCTCTGCTGCACTTTGATGACATTTTGATATGAGGAAAAATAAAGCTGTAAGTATACAAATCAGGCAGCGGGATAAGTGTATGATAAACAAAGCCATGGAGGCAGAGAGAGGCTAGTCGTTAAAGATCTAACAAATCAAAGAAAGGGATGAACCTAGAAAATTAAAGGAGCAGAGCAGAGATCCGTGTGTGTGGGTGCAAACACGATTATTTATAACCACCAAATAGATCTAAATCAACTTTGTGATCAGCATTTAAGTGGATCTAAAACTATCCAAAAGGACAATTTATGACATAACAGCATGTTATTTTATAAGAAATGTAATCCTGTGATTAAAAAAGTGCTTTTTGCATTTTTTACATTTGGATAAAATGTTTCCACATCATCCAAACTCGCTTCATGATAAACTAACCTGGGAAAAACGTATAAATTACAAGTGTAAAAAGTCGACTAGTTAACTAGATTGACAATTCAGAGGCGGCGTGGCAACATCAGCAACTTTACTAAACCATTTATCTTCACATGCTCTACAGACAAAAAATACATTTAATCAGACTTGAAGATGAGTGAATCTAGAAAGCTGCAAAAGCCTTAAATGTATCCTCAAAAAACATCAAACGCTAATGAAATATGCTTTTATGTTGCTCATGAAATGAGAGGGGAGGATGAGTTAGACATACTTTCTGCAGGAAACGCAGTTAAAAGCACCTCAGAATAGAGTTGACATGGGAGCTTCACAGGGTTTCATTAGAATGCACATATTATCAGCTGTTTGGAGGGATTTACGAGAACCTCAACCAGGCGTTATGGACCTGATTGCAGCACAATTAAACAGAACAAGCTAAAAGAAAAAATATATCTGTACTATAATCTGATGGGTCCAAATAGTTGATTTTGGTTTTAGCCCATTATTGCCCAGTGTCAAAATTTGAATGTCAGGTGATTATGTTCATTTGTTTGTTGTCTTGGAAAAATATCTCATGACTCACTGGATAGATGTTTTTGAAACTCTCAAAACTCTCCACGCGATGTCCATCTACAGCACAACTTATTAACTTATGTTTTTAACTAGATTCAAGATGTTGTTGCAGCTAAAATTGACTATAACTTAACAATTATACAGATCATAGGTCCTAGCTGAAAAGTCCTTCAAAACACATGCTCTGAGTACTACAGACTGAACATTATCTTGCAATGTCACATCTCCCACAATGCTGTTCTCAAGATTTGACCACAATGGCTATGACTCCATAATAAAGAATGCTAAGTCTATCATTTTTTAGAGATGCAAAAAATTGTGTCAGCATGCTTTACTCACCACATTTTGATTTTATTTTTGATCTTTAAAAAGTGAAACCTATAAGCACCATTATTAAATTGACATTTTATAAAAGTGTCTATTGCAAATAAATCCCTTTGGTGTTTGACCAGATTGTTGACAAGCTTCAACAGTTTGTGTGTTTTAAACCCCCCCCCTTATGCTTCAGGGTAATAAAAAGCCATGCAAAATTTTCTAAAAGAGACATTTATGATGATAATTGTTATTGCACAAAGGTTATGCATACAATCAGTAAAAACAAGCACCCACAGAAACTCATTAGCTATTAAATGTCTTGTAAATGAGAATAAATGTCTCTCATCTGACTCAGCAAGTAAAATAATAAGCTATACTGCTCAGCCCAAGTGTAACAATTATGTCAAAATGACTTCCAAGATGCAGTCCTGCCCCCAAAATAGTCAACATCATTATGTTGTGATGGAGTTTCCTGCCAGCTGAAGTTTACAACAGTTGTTAGTGGTTATGATGAACTAAATGATACTAAATCAAACCAAATTACAACAGAGGTTCAATATTTTTCATGTTTAAATCTAAATGTCACTTTTTTATGTACAGACTTTATTGCACCACTTACTGGCAAATGTGAATGGCTGGTGTCAGCTGAAAGTACTGCTGCATGCATATATCTGCTGTTGGGCCTCGGGAAAATATACACAGTAGGTAATATATACAGCAGAGCACAGCAAAACAACGGTACTCTCCAGAGGGAGAGGAAATATGGGATACAGTGAGAACTAGACAGAGAAAAAAACGATACGTAGATAGAAGGAGAGAGAAATGCACATGTGTTTTCTGCTGGCTGGGTAAAGCGTGTCCAGGGGGCAGCTGAGTGAGCACACGCAACATGGAGTCTGTCATTAGTTCCAGCTTTCTGCAGACACAACAAACTCTGTGTGTGTTGCAAAAAAACCAGAGAGTGACGTTACAGCGTGCACACCGCTTGGTGTGTGTGGTTTTATGCATATGAGTGGAGTTTTAGACGTTGATAAAAGCTTGTGTTGTTGTACTTGTCTTCTCTGATGTACAGCTCCTTCAGATTCACAGTTCTGTGCAATCAATACTTGGGCTGCCTGCTTGTATGAATGTGTGTGTGTGTGTGATTGGGAAGGAAGGGGACACTGCAAAGTATAGATCCCCCTTTCTCCTCTTTCCACCTCCCCTTTCTTCTCTTCATCTTTGTGTCTTCCACCACACACACACACACACACACACACACACACACACACACACACACACTGCTTCTTGTCCACCAGCTGCCACCCTGCAGCCGTTCATCAGAGCTATGATTAGTGAGTAAAGGAATCTCATGTAGCTACAGCCGACTCCTCACCCCAGCCCTGACCTTTCACCTCTGCATGTCCCCTGGCTGCAGCAGCTGGTTTTACACTGTGGTGATGCATCCTGTTAGGCCTAACACCTGTTTCTACACACAAACACACGTGAATCACTGAAATACAAATGGATATATGTGCAAAGACGCAATAGATGGAAGCTGAAGAGACATTCAGAAGCGAGTATATTGATGCTCCGGTGCACACAAACACAATGGCCTTTACACATGCTAATGAAGAAAGGCAGCTCTTTTATGAGATTACACAGTCATTACAGAGAGAGGGTCACGAGGGCACCTGTAGCTGAGCATCTCCGCAGTCTATCAGCAGCCTCTGTGTGTGTGTGTGTGTAAAAAACACTGATAGTATAAAAGGCACTTCTAACAAAGTATTGCAGAAAGTGAGGAATACGCAGACCAAGAGAAGTGTTACAGAGCCAATACTAGCACCATTCAGTGGGCACTGTGCATATGTTCTGTATGCAATAAGACTCTCTTTGTATGAGTGTGTGTTCCTGTGCGTGTGTGTGTCTGTGTGTGGGCCCCAGGCTGTCTCTGACAGCTCCATGGTAGCCATCTGCTGGCAGTCACACCAGGAGAAAGCAACCACAGCCAAACAATTGAGAGCAATGACAGGCCAGGATTTGTGGGTAGTTTTGTGTGCGTGCGTGCATGTGTGTGTTTTAGTGGAGTGTGCACATTTTCTCTTCAAGGATCCAAATGAGCCCCTCTCTATGAGCATGTGCAGAGGGGCGTGGCTGATGTTGATAGGCTGTCTCTGTTACCAGGCGATAGATTAACAAGCCCAAATGGCCATCTGAGGAGGATAGATAGCATGAACAAGTGTGGGCACACTTTTTTCCCCACTTCTGTGTATCGCTTACATCTGCCTGCCCCAAGATTATTCATCTGTCCACACTTGCTTCCTATAATCTTCATTGTCCTCTAGTTCATATGCATAAACAGTTAGGATGGTGTGCACTACGGATGCACACAAACACACTCTTGCACATCATATCAATGACTTCCTCCATTTGTCTGTTCAAGCATCTGACTTTCCACAGGACAGCATGCCTGCCTATCCCTCCCTATTTCCTGCTCCCTCTATCTGCAGGTGGAGTGTCACCATGGATGTAGACAGATGGTCGGTGCTGAAAAGAAGCTGGCTCTCTGGATGTGACACACCAGCCTGAGAGCAAGCCTCATCCAGCTGGGTGGAGGCCTACTGTGGAGACAGTGCATGCCAGGTGGCCGAGAAACAGGCTGCTGGTCTCCTCACTCATAATCTTCTCACTGCTGTTTAAAAACCAAACGCAACTATGGGCTGCTCCTGACAAACAGACCTAAATGATTTAAGACTGCATGTCAGATGCAGAGGACGACTCCAAGTGAGAATGACTGGTTGTGAAAAGGACTGCCCTCCCTGCACTCCATTTAGCCAAGCACACTGCCTGTGTTGCGTTTGTGTTGCTTTGGCCATCCACGCTTTTGTATGGCAGCTATTCAAAGACAGACTTCAGTAAGATTCTGCTCTTCAACCTCCTGCTGATGCTAGTTTGCTTGTATGTTTGTGAGTGTGCATGCAGAGCTTCGCCTCCTGTAGCTGAGGGCTTCGGCTGATCACCCTCCACCACAGCGAGGCTGGCATGGCATGCCCACTGGCACACTAACAGGGACACACCTATTTACACAGTCCCAGACTGAATAGCAGGCATTGTCTGGGTGAAAATGCAACACTTAAGCTCCTGATTAAGGCAGAACAAAGCCCTGAGGGGGCAAGAGTGATGCACAGAGAGAGACAGCCAGAGCGTGAGGGAGGAAGAGATGAAGGAAGACAGGGAAGTGAGGCTCTGAAAAGAAGGGGAAACTCATCTGCTGTTGCTGTGAGAAGGTGAGATGGGAGGTAGAATTTGAAAGAGAAGATGACGAAGAGAAGGAAGCAAAAAAAAATTCTAAAAAAGCAAGAGGGCAAGAATTGGCAGAGGTGTAAGTGACTAGAGGCGAGGAGAGAGGCAAGCATCGAAAAGTGAGAAAAGAAGAGGTAGGTGGTAAGGAGAGAGGCAGGTAGGAATTAAAAGAAAAGGCAGGAAGGAGCCAAGAGGGATGCAGTGTTGGGGGGGGAGGGGGGCTTAGGAGGAGATAAAAAGACAACAGAGAAGGAGCCAAGCAGTGAGGTAAAGAGAAAGAAGACAAGCTGCTGTCTAGGTATCCTCACTGATAAGGATGAATTAATGCCGCACCATAATAGCAAAGGAGAAAACAGATAGCGCCCTCTAATGGTGCTCATGAACAAGCACCATGTCCTTCTTCCTGCCTCTATTTGTCCAGGGTGATAACTGCAGACAAAACTGCATTTTTATAAAAGGATTTTGCATAAAAGCAATATATATATATATATATATATATATATATATATATATCTACAATTCTTCTTTAAAATGTGGTAGAAAAAAACTACAGCTTGCCTACAGCATTCTCAGGGCCATTAAAGGTCCATTGTGTGTGTGTGTGTGTGTGTGTGTGTGTGTGTGTGTGTGTGTGTGTGTGTGTGTGTGTGTGTGTGTGTGTGTTGACAGTCAGCAGCATGTTGGTAACATATGGGCAAACACACAATGTGTATGATGAGGACTGAGCTACTCCTTGAATGCGTGTGTATCCTAGCAACAGGACAAACGTAGTAGCACAGCAGTGAGCAGCTGGCAGCACAGGACACACGGGCCATGATGGATTTAACGTGATGTGTGTGTGTGTGTGTGTGTGTGTGTGTGTGTGTGTGTGTGTGTGTGTGTGTGTGTGTGTGTGTGTGTGTGTGTGTGTGTGTGTGTGTGTGTGTGTGTGTGTGTGTGTGTGTGTGTGTGTGTGTGCACGCGCTACATTTAACAGCTGAGAGAGATTTAGATGCGTCTCTGCTGGTTTGACATGTTTTGCATTCATGTTGGTTAAATACCCAAACACTCAGCGCTGCACCAGGCTGCTTGACATTCAGTCGCATTCAAATATGAACTGATTTATGTTTAAATCACCTTTTTAAAATGAAAAACACTTTTACTGACACCAATACTCACGAGTCTCACAGACTCGATGCAGATCATTATACAGCATGCGCTCACCGGGTCGAGTGCCAGTGATTCTTGGGCCCAGCTGTGCTCCAGTTAATATGGAAGGGGCTGGCTTCCAAATCCCAGGTCAGTCAGAGGGTCCTGGCCTGGGCAGAACTCTGTCTACATGGACCTCGGCGCCTGCCAGCTTCATCTCCATGGAGGAGCATCAGGCTACATCTAATAACCAACTCTGAACCACTTTTGGAGAGCAGAGCCAAACCACAATAAGCATATAACACATTTCACTAACACTGCTGCAATCATCTGGCCTCATACCATATGTCCAAATGTTGTTTTCCGTCTGTCTTTTTGGATACTTTGCAGCAGGGTAAAAGACCTAGAGAGGACGATTTAACATTAGGTGATAAGAACATCCTTCAGTGAAAACAACAATGACAAATCAAGAAAGCACAAGATTTTGACAAGCGACATAAAGTCATAATTAAGTGTAACATTTAGGAGATCCAGCAGATGGTTTCATGTTTGTGTTACAGCAATAAAGGAGGAGGAATAAGACGGAAACTAAAAAAAAAAAAAAAGAGGAGGAGGTGCTTTGTTTTTATTTGATTCTGTGTGGTACACTTGTTGGAGCAGCCCCCATTCCCACATCAACCCCCCACCATCTTTTTTTTCTCTGCAGGCTGTCTCGGGAAGTATGTCTTTTTAAACGGTGCCGCCTCGTGTGTTTTTATGTCTGCTCGTAAAATTGCTGCTTCCTTTAAAGGATTCACTCACCGATGACTTGTACTCTCACTGTCATTTGATGTCAAGAGGCACCGGGAAACTCAGAATGATGCCAAGAGGAGAAAACAGAAAGAAAGAACAGAGGGAAAAAATACTTTCGACAAAGTGAAAAAAATCTGTGCATTTTGTGCAGAACTTAAGAGTTGTTTTTAGAAACATTTACAGCTGATTATTGCAGAGACAGCTGCAATTACTATTTTTTTACGTAACTGCAAAGATCATCCAAGGACCTTTACTTTAAAGGCACACCAGGCAGTTTTGGCTTGTTTTTAGCTCCCCTTAGTGTCCGTTTTAAATTACTGTCGTAAAAACAAACTGACAACCCTTCCTGCCCACTGTGCGCTTGTGTTTTCAATCATCAGATAAAGTATTTTTTTTTTGTTTTTTTTGGAGGCTCCTCCATGATGATCATGATACAATAGATCTCTTAGTCTTTGTCTGTGTCTTCAGCTCGTCTGTCCTGAGCAGGTTCTGAGATGGAAACATGGATTGCTGTAAATTGTTACTGCTTCTCGCAAGAAACGTGACTTTGTGAGACTTCAAGGCACCGGACCAGAGACTCTGAAGTTGCAAATGCAATATTTTGGACAAAAGCAGCAGATGGGGCTGAGTGACTTTTCATCAACCCAAAAGGGTCATATAAGCACATACTGGCTCAAGAAAAATATTTTTTTAAAATATGAAAAAGTTGCTTAGTGTGCCTTTAAGATTCTACACAAATTACCTGAACTTTTTGTTTTGTGTATTTTATCTTGTTTTTTCTTATCGGTTCTTTTGTAAATGTGGGTATGGAACGCTTAGGGCATCATTTTAAATTCTTAAAAATGTCGACAAAAAAAAAAAAAGAATTTATTTCCACCATTATTTTTCTACACTGTTGACAAATCATCAGAAAACATCCAAAGATAAGAAACTCTAACCCCAGTTGATGATCTGGTCACTGGTAGAACATTTACATAGCCACTGGAGTGGGTTTTTTCCTACATAAACAATGCTCCATGTTCTGAAAAGTCAGGTCCCACCTGGAAATAATAAATGCAATAAGTGTCAACATCAGTGAACACGACCTTTCCTATACATTCTGATGTTTATTACATGACATTTCTTGTTAATAATACATTTATAGACAGTAGCTCTGCTCAAAACTGTGGGAAATCATGTCGATTTTGTCAGACAACAGAAAAAATCCATGGACTCAGAATAAAAATAGCTCTGAATATGGATACGTTTGTAAGAGGTTACACTGGTGCAAAAACCTTCTCTAAAAGTCTTCAGATTCATTGGTTTGTTTCTCTAACCAAATCTGAGACATTCATTCCTCTTTACCACAGAACATCTTTTACCACAAGGTTGTTTCATGTCTCCATGCACACTAAAGATACAAATAAATAACACAATCCTAACAACACATTTAAACAATTGTTCATATTCTTAATAGCGAGTGTTGTTAAAAAATGATTTCATGTTCTGTTATTCAGAATGTTGGTACAATAGCAGAAGAGTCCAGAGACAAAAATATTCACTACAACCTCTAAAGACACACAGCTGGCTCACATGCATACCCTGAGAGGCAGACCTCAACCTCGACATAAAATTCCCCACCACACACATGCACACACACACACTCCTCAAGACTGCATGCATCACTGCACAGCTTCCATCTCAATCCCATCACTGCCCCTTCTCTCTCCTCCAACTCTCCCCTCTCTCTTCTTCCTCTGCTGCAGCCCACCTGATCAGAGTCATTCCTCATCTGAATTTGTGATGTATTTTAAGGCCACATCCAGAGCAACCCAACACAGCCCCCTCTGACCACATTATGAGCCCATATCTCCCAATCACACCTCCCAATCTCCCCTCTCCATCTCTTCCTCCGTCTCCACCCCCTGCTTCCGTTACATTTTCCCTTTCTTCCAGGCCTTGTGAGTCTGTCCACAGGTTTAACAAGATCGATCACCTCTAACTCCTTGTACTCCTTGCTAAATCAATGGCTCTTTGTCTTGTTAAGAACTGGGAGGAACCAAACTTTGTGTGTCTGTGTGAGTGCGTTCATTGTAGAGCAGTGAGAATAAGGAGCAGTTGGAAAAAACAGGCTGAGTTGAGCGCTGTAGAGGTGTGCTGTAATATAATGAAGAATCTCACTGCAGGTTTATTCTGGGAAACAGTCAGACCATTAAAATGAGAGTTGATCTGCTGTACTTTCTGGATGGAAGTGGGTGGGGGTGGGGGGTAAGAATTGTGTGGGTTGTAATGTCTACAAAAAAAATAAAAAGAAGAAAGAAGGGATAAGCAAGGAAGATATGTGCATCTGTGTGTATGTGTGTGTGCACAGTGTTAAGAGAAGAGAGCCAAACCTCACCACTGACTTGGCCAGGGTCTCTGGAGCCAGAGAAAAAGCCCTGCTAACCACAAACTCTCTGCCACACACACACACACACACACACACACACACACACACACACACACTGAAAGTGTCTCAGTGTGTGAATACGTCATTTCAAAACATGTGTTACTGGCCAAGAGAACGGGGGAAGTAACTTGTGAAAAAAAGATGCTTTAAAACAGAAAAGGGACACAAAAAAACCCTCCAGCAGCTTAAACAATGTGAGCAAAGAACAAAGCAGAAATTCACTCTTGTCCTGAGCACAACAAACACAAACATACCCTCTTCCTCCCCTTGTGTTATCCTCTCTCATCTCCTGCCCTCACCACTCCATCCTATTTAAATTCCTGTCACTGTGGCTCATTATGCTTCCCAAAAGCACCAGAGTAGGTGGTAGCATTGCTGCACTTTAAGTCAATAGCGGGACTACAGAGCCATGAAAATGAATAAGGATAGGGGCTCTTCACACAACATCGCTGCATAAAAAGGCCTGGGAGTGCTCATCTACAGCATGGCTGCTCTTGGCCCATTTATATTTCACAGTGACACTACATTAGCTGCCCCTGGATGAGCACACAGTCGGCAAACAGAGCTCGGCCAAATCCCTGTGCACAGATACAGCAAACACTACTGTGTGTGTGTGTATCGCTGTGCACGATGAGGTAAAAAGAGAAAGAAGTGACAAGTAAAACAAGTAGGCTCCAAATGCAAATGCCACGCCTTCTTTAGGATGTTCAAAGCGAAGCCAACAGGTGCAGATTGAGGCGAACAAAAGGAGCAAGAGGAGGAACTGATTCTAGAGAAAAAGAGAAGGTGAATATCACCAAAGACATCTCACCTCAAACTGGTCAATCTGTCCCCTCAGAGCAACACCATCTGCATGCTCAGATAACAAACAACACACACCGAGACATAATCAGACACACACCTCTGCCTGTGTCAACACAAGCATGAAGGAAGGTTAAGATGTGGCTAAAGGGAGGAGGGTCCAGTCTGTCTTTGGCATGTTTGGTTTGGTTTTGCCCCCCCCCCCCCCTTCTCTCTCTCTCTCTCTAAGAAGGTTGAAGCAAAGCCACACAGAACAGAATGTGTATTTATGTATGAATGTGTGTGTGTCTCAGTCAGTGTGGTAGCAAGCAGAGACAAAAGGAGCATATGGCAGCAGCAGCCAAGGCTGTAAATTAAACATAGAGGAAGATTAGATAATGAATGTGTGCTCTGAGACACAGAGACAGCAACGAGCCAAGGGCGGAGCAGACCTCTGCGAGACCACAATCATGTGTGTGTGTGTGTGTGTGTGTGTGTGTGTGTGTGTGTGTGTGTGTGTGTGTGTGTGTGTGTGTGTGTGTGTGTACAGTCAGCAGCATGTTGGTAACATATGGGCAAACACACAATGTGTATGATGAGGACTGAGCTACTCCTTTGTGTGTGTGTGTGTGTGTGTGTGTGTGTGTGTGTGTGTGTGTGTGTGTGTGTGTGTGTGTGTGTGTGTGTGTGTGTGTGTGTGCGTGCACCAACTCCAATAATAAATGTGTGGAATCACCCAACAGGTGGATGACTAACTGATATGAAACAATAATGAATCAAACAGACAAAAAGCAAGAAAATCAGACACACTGACAGAAACAGTTCTTTACCAACGTCAAGCCGATGAAGATGAAAACACTAAATTCCAGTACTGAGATCAGAAGCATGAATTCATGAACTTCAGCTCAACACATGTAGGACTTGAGAACTCCTGCTTGACTTTAAATGAGCTGTTAAAGCAGGAAGGGAGGGTTTGTGGGGAGAAGAAGAAGAGATGTGGTGATGAAGACAACGAGGACCAGACTTTTTAAAGTCAGTGATGGGAAATAGTTTTATGATGAAACTAATGTGAGCTTCACTTGGATTGGTGAGTCATCGTGCCTCAACTATGAAAAAAGCTTAAATCAGGATTCAGCTGTGACTTTTAAAAACATTAAAAAAAAAAAACTTAACAGAAAACAGAAGAATTGGAACTTTCTGAGCCAGAGTTGCAAAGGAACAAAATGACTGATAATCTGAAAGGCAGTGAAAAATACATTTTTGATCCCTAATACGGAGTAGATGCATGATTTAGATCAAACTCACGCCCATATATTTGTCTTAAACAGGAAAATTGGCTCTAAAACCAGGAGCATTTCTGTGCCAAGCTGTAAACATGATCGTTTGCTGCTGCCAAGCTGATCATTTTAACACGAAGGTCTATGGGAACTGGGAACAGACTCAAGTGGCCATTCAAAGAACGCCGGTGCTTTGCACTTTCATGTTGGCATTGTTTTTAAGCACAGGAAAGTAACTGGGTGAACCAAACTACCACCACTGCTATTGCAGATTTATAATAGTTTCTATTAGTGGTGATATATTATTTAATGATATTTCTGTTTATTATATCTGATGTTGATGCAGGATTTTTTTATTTTTTAATTTCTTGCATCAATGCTGCTTGTACAGCTATCAAGTGGGAACAATAATCACACACACAGAGGAGGTAAAGGTGATCTGCTGAAGCCATAATGAGGGAACACTGTTGTTTAGAGGCACTCACTGCAGCTCTGATTACAGCCTGGTGTACAGTTACTCTGCTTGGAGTAAACACACGAGAACACTGCCGTTGTGGGGATTTGACAGTATAGCACACACACACACACACACACACACATGCATGCACAGGTGGGTGCACTATGTGCGGTGACACAACAACACAGTCAGAACATGGAACAACACAATGCAGTCAAGTGTGTAAGTTTAGTAGGCTGCAGCCCAACACGCACTACTTTCCCCGCTTGCCGTCTGTCTCCTCAGAAGACGAAGCGTGGCGCTGCTGCCCTCAGCTCATTAGCAGTGGCAGAGAAAGATAAAGCAACGAATATGCACGCATATTCACATGCAGCGTTTGTTTTCTTCATTTTCACAGACATGCTTTGTAGTCAAATGGCATTCAGCAGTGAGTAAAACGAGTAATCTGCTTGCTGATATTTAAAAACAGCATGGGGAAATGAATTCTAACACTTAGGAATTGTTACAAAACCAGTAAAACCATATTTGCAACGCATCCTCTCCTGTTGCAATTTAGTGCAGAAGCAAACTACAATATGGCTTTTTTTTTTACTACCAGCCAGTGGCTTTAGTGCAGTCAGAATGCCACCAGGGATTAGTCCAATTCTCCACTCAATCTCATCTCTAAACATGCTATATGAAAGCAGCTACACGCTGTGTGTGTGCGTGACTGCACAAGCACAAGTTTACACTGCATGTGTGTTAATATGTGTGCATATACACTCAGGGGTGATATTAGTTAATCATAGCCTTCACTCAGCATAAATAAAGACCAATTACTGTGCTTCCCTTTGGGCCTTTCACTATTAGCACACTAAAGACCCCAAAGAGTGCTCCATAGCTGATACAGACTTAGAATAACAGCCAGCCCGCCGAATCACAGAGGATAACAGAAGGAAAGCTTCCTGAGTTTAATGATCAAAAGAAAATACTGACTGTATCAGGAATGAGTAAGATTTAGGAGTAGTGTGAATGTAATTGTGATTCCTGGAGCAAACTTAAAGGAATGCACCAATGCCAGCCAGATGTCTGTCAGTCTTTATTATACTGGTAGATAATGCATTGGCTTCTGTTTCGGTCCTTACTCAGGAGGTCAAATAGCCTTCTGCCTACTGGGATTAAACTTCACTAAATCAACCATTAAGATGCATTCAAACATCCATCCATTTTCCATCACTTGGTTGGGTCCAGGGGGGAAGCCCAGACATTCCTCACCCCGATGACACTCTCCAGCTCCTCATGGGAGATCCCAATGTGTTCCCAGACCAGAGAGGAGAATCCCTACAAAGAGTTCTGTTCTGGGGTCTCCTCCCAGGGGGTGGGGCAAAGGTAAGACAGCAAATAGGCATCCTCATCAGACGCCTGAATCACCTCAACGGACTCCTTTATGAAGAGGAGCGGCAGCTCTAAGGCCCACCCTGGATGGTGGAGCTCCACACCTTATCTCTAAGGCTGAGCTCAGCCATCCTACAGAGGAGGCTTGTTTCATATGCTTGTATCCAGGATTTAATTATTTTAGGTATGATCCAAATAAAATGTAAATGTAACATAAGTAAAACAAATTCAGCTCAGCTCCTTCTGTACCACTGCAGACCAGAGAAAGTCTCATTACTGAAGATAAAGCCCTGATGGGTCTGCTCATCTCTCACTCCCTCCTACCATCACTCATGAACAAGACACCACTGAGATACTTAAACCCCTGCAATTGAAGCAGAGACTTATTCCCCACCTGGTGGGTGCATTCCACCTTTTTCCTGTCAAGAACCATGGCCTCGGATCTGACTCTCACTACTTGTGGCATTAAAACACAAACGCCAACCAGGAAGTGGTGCAGTTTTGCTACAATTAATAATACTTTTATATGGACAACTGACTTAAAAAGGAACAGTAAGATCTAGCGGTGCAACAGCCACATGCATACACTAAAAAATTAACCAAACAATTATCTTTTTAGTCTTGTTTGTCTGTTTAGCCCTGTGATGGACCTGGGACCTGTCCGCAATGTCCCCACATCACACAATTGCTGGAGATAGGCACCAGCTCCATGCGATCCTCGAATAGGATGAAGCGGTTCAGAAGATGGATAAATGGATGTTCTATTTTAACTGTACAGACAGAAGTTAAGTTGTTGCTTGCTTAGCAGCCTCAGCATGTCAATATCACATTTTCTCACTAAGAGGAAATAAAATGAGCAGCTAACATAATTAAATACAAGCTTGGCCTACGTTTTACAATGCGTACTGAATTTGCATTAAAAGCAAATGTAATGGGCTAAGCTGCATTGTGAGACTCCCTAAGCAAAACCTGCTGCTAAGCTTCAACTGCTCCTGTTTTGCACATCCAACTGTCAGCTTTTGTAATGTGATATTTAGCAAGTTAAACAAATATAAACCTAAGTAACCAAACGCTGGTGCAACATCTTCACTTGTACTATCCGTTCAGAGGAGGTCTACTATATGCTTTGACACTGCAGCTACAGCGACGTGGTTAACAGCGCATACACAAATACCAAAATATACACACATACATACACACACACACACACAAACACAGTGGATCCTTGCTGGCAGCCACTCATCATCAGAGAGGCCAACCTAATTTGGAGGACAGGCTCCTCTTTGCCTGCTGGGGAGGCAGCAGGGATTATAAGCCTTTATACACACTAATCTAGTTTAGCCACCCTGGGAGTGGAAATGTGTTTGTGTGCATAATCGTGGTGTGTGTGCGTGCGTGTGTGTGTGTGTGAAGGAGTGAGAGAAAGAGAGAGAGAGTAAAAAAGGAATATAGATCGATGGAGTGCACAAGTGCATGAGTGTGTGCACACAATATGTAATTCCTAAAGTGTGTGTGGGAGTGTGTGTGTGTGCGTGTGCGTGTGCGTGTGTGTGTGTGTGTGTGTGTGTGTGTGTGTGTTTAAACCTAGTCTGTGTGAGAAGAGATAGTGAGGCTCTAAAACTGGACAGAGATGTGGCTCAGCCTCTTGTCCTCTGACAACTGCTGGCAGAAACCATACAAGAACACTCACACACCAATAATTATAGCAAACACACACACACACACACACACACACACACACACACACACACACACACACATACAGGGGTATTAGTGATACACACGGCCCTGCTGACTGAATGGTTTGGTATCAGACTGGATGTTAGTGGAAGAAAAGACTTACAGCTAAAATGTTGGTGTTGAAATGAGGCTCAAGATGTCAAAGGTCAAACAGGCTGCAGGCAAACATCTGCAGTCCCAGATGTGTGTGTGAACTGGACCAACAGATGGCTTAAACACACACACACACACACACACACACACACACACAGACACACACACACACACACACACACACACAGCTAAATGCTGACAGGACATTTTCAAAACCTGTCTGGTGTGTTAGCTCATTGGTTAAGTAGTTTTGTGTAATTGGCTGATTGGCTGGATCAAGCTGTAGCCATTAGGTTACGATGCCCTTGTGTGTGCGCGTGTGTGCGCGCGCGCGTGTGTGTGTGTGTGTTACAAGTGAAGCGTAGGAGGAAATTGGCTAAAAGTTTCGACATTCCAAAACACAGGAGACAGATGTCATGGCCAAACCAGAGCTGGGACAACTCTGGGAGTGATGGAGGAAGAGAAAATGAGAGTTGGTAGAAAGCAAAGACCGCAGACTCTACAAGCTCTGTCCCTCTGTGTGTGTATGTGTGCATGTGTGTGCGTGCGTTCGTGCACACTGGCCTGAGTAATTGGTGTGTGGAGCCGAGAGTCTACCACAACAGAGCCTGTGTGATGACACTACATGCCACACACATATACACACATGTGCACACATACAAGTGCCGTTTCTATAAAGCACTGAAGCAGCTGCTCTCTGTGCTCACTGGATTACTTTAACACACATTTTCTAACTGATGATGCATTTTAAACATATAAACTGATATTAACTGAAACATCGGGTGATTATGTAAAGCTTTTTTTCACCAATACCTGGTCCACTCCCTTGAAGCACACCCACATGTGTGTCTGTTTTATGATGGGGAAATCCACTTCTCACCATTGTTTTCTATGTCAGACCTCTTCTGAGTGGAGCACTGCCTCCATCTGGTGGCTCAAGAAGGAATTACACACAATACCTACTAAGGATTACTTCCTTTGATCATTAAACATTAAAGATATTGACAAGAAGTTTAGGTTAATTTTTTTATTTTTTATTTTAAAATGATAATAATTAAAACTACAGGGAGACTATGAGCAGGAAATCAGACAAATAATCTGTCCAGGCTGTTGTTATTTGGAATAAATCAAACAGCAGCAGATGCTGTGGAGTTTTGGCGTCTGGAATCCATCACAAGGTCTGAAATCTGTTCTCTAACTTCATGTGGCACCTCCTCAGTGGATGCACTTACATTGAATGCAGAAAAGAAGACAGGAAAAAAAAACATTGACTGAAAAAAGAGCAGCATCTTTTTTTTTTAAAGCATCAAGACTGAAAACACATTTCCAAAACCTGGTCTGTGAACTCAGTCATTAATTACAGTCTAAATGAGCTGATTTTACACGGAGATTTTTTAATTAAACAAATCAAGTTTACTAAGTTATTAAAACACTGATATGATAGGAGTTGGTTTTCATTGTAAAAATAAAGTCACATTTCCTTTGTTTAGTGAAGTCACAGGACTATGGGAATGTTTTGGAATTGGAAACGGTTTAATGAGTCATCAGAGGCCATTTCTCCTCACGACCTTTTTTTATTTTGTCTCTCAAAATGTTTTTGACTATTTGTTTGCATTC
>SSNR01000043.1:869989-902489 GCA_006937965.1 Callopanchax toddi | reverse complement strand
ATTCATGGTAAGAGTTTAAAAGCTTCAGGATCTTCCATCTTTTTATTTTAGCAAATAATCACATAAAACAAATGACCAGATTTATATTCATTTGTTTAAATCATCACTTTACTTTCTCTTATTTTTTAGGTGATCTGATGGATTTTAAGGGCACCCTGTATGTTTACAGGGGTCAGGGTTAAGGGGTCACCCTGGGTTCAAATTAAACTCAACACTAAAACCAGAGGATGCTGATTGGTTAAAGGGCATGCATGAGCCATAAATAACCACACAGATTTAAAAAGCTGTGACATCCATAACTCCTCTCATCATTCATTCTCTTATTTTTATTTAAATATCAACACCAGTTAATGCTGTTTCAGAAATCTTCCTTTAGTTTGTATTTGATGCTGTGGACAAGAAATGTTTAGCATCATTTATTTCTGGTTTCTGTGCCGTAAAATTTTATGTCTTTTTGCACTCAGAGCTCTTCAAAAAAAAATAGCAACACACAAAAGCAAAACTGTATTTCAATGATAACTTGGTGGGATTGAAGAAAAAAGAAAAAGCCTCTTCATGGGGGGTACCAGGACGCTACGCCAAAGGATGGTGGTGTACAAGGGTGGTGTGTGTGGAAAAGGTGGGAGGGAAGAGGAAAGAGAGGGGGAGGAAGAAAAACAGGTCCCACAGAGCTACCGTGCAGGCGCCAGTAAAGACAGCGAAGGTGGAAGGGAAGGGGAGGAGGAGGAGAGAGACCCCGGTGAAACTCTCAACAGATGCGTGAAGCCCTTGTCAGCATTCCTGCTAGGTAACGCAAGGTCAGGAGCAAGCAGGAAGACAATATGAGGACTATTTGGGCTCCCTGAGCGCCAGATGTGTTTTAATAAGACGGCTGCCCTCCTAGCTAATAAGGTCAGCCTCTGGCTCCAGCCAGACGAGCAAACAAGTAGACTCTTGGCAGGAATTCAGTTCCAGCTTGGCACAGCCTCCCTCCCTGCTTCCTGCCTCGCTCTCTTTCTCTCATTTGCTGCCTCTCTCACGGGCTCAGAGAGATCGATGGAAGCCGACTCTTTCTGTGCAAGTGTGTGTGTGCATGTGTTTGTGTATGTGTGTGTGACTCACTTCGCCTCATAGGGCCGCCTTTTATTAGACACTTCCTTTTTTTCTGCACAGGGAGAGAGAGAACTACTGCCTAAAAACTGCAGCCTCTGAGAACATCTGTGCTTGGATTGTGCACAGACATGCACACACCCACTCACACACATGCGTGCACACACGCACACACAGACCAAGTACAAACTCATGATCTATAGGCTTGTTTAAACTGAGTATCTTTCACCTTTTTAGTCATTGTATTTGAAGGAAATATTGAGAGATTAGTGGCCAAAAACTAAAATTAGCTTAAGATATAAACACTGAACCAATAAATCTGACTCCTCCAGTGGGGAAAATAAAAGAGGCAGCACTGGCGCCGGAAAAAAGTTGGCTTGCTCCGCACTGAAAAGGAGAAAGACAAGGAGAAGAATGAGGAGGTGGAGGAGGAAGATTTGGAGTTGAGCGTGAACATGAAGTTAAACAAGGCAAAGATACAAAGATTAAAGGCTGAGAACAAAATGTCCCGGGCACAAGGGTGGAAACTTCTGCTACTTGATAATGAGGTGCAAAATACCAATCAGTGTCAAAGTGAGTGTGAGCAACATCTGGCTTTTTTACTGCATCAATAAAATCGAATATAAAAATAATTACAAAGTTGATGAAACTTCACAAGATAAGATTTTAAAATCGACTTTATGAAATGTGAGTCGACCCACAGGTGACAGGTAGGAGGGG
The DNA here is from genome assembly GCA_006937965.1 of Callopanchax toddi. Classification (NCBI taxonomy): domain Eukaryota; kingdom Metazoa; phylum Chordata; class Actinopteri; order Cyprinodontiformes; family Nothobranchiidae; genus Callopanchax; species Callopanchax toddi. The sequence continues at coordinate 900,680 of SSNR01000043.1, read as the reverse complement.
ACGTCACAAACAAAGTGATGCTGGTCTCCTAAAGTCACGTTTCTCTGTCTCTGTGATCGACTGAGGTAAAGGTGACGTCATCCTCTGCCTCACACAGAATCACCCCATCAAAGACAGACCTTCTCCTCATGGTGCCTGCAGTTCTCAAATATTTATCTCAGGGCAGGGCTACCCAGTGCCACACACACAGGAAATCTATACACACATCTCTCGCTCTGAACTTCCACACCAGATGGAAACAGGTTCCTTTATCTTCATCTAATTTTGAATGATGTTTTTTCCAAAATATTTCACCCACCCAATATTTCACCTAAAGTTCAGGTTTAGCTAAATGATTTGCCATCTTATAATTTTTTTAAATTCTCTTGGAATTAGGTAGATTTGTATAATAGATATATTGGGACTGCATCATTTTATATTTATAGATCTTCTGTGTCCGACCATCTGCGTACACCAGACATCTGATTGGTCATGACATTTCCATCCATCACAGGGATAGAAAAGCTTTCTGTTCCAGGCGTTAGACCTTCCTGTTCTAATGTCAGCCGACAGGGAACATTTGGTTGGGTGTAATCTGAGATTACCTCTTCTCAGCGGGCTTGAGGTTACAGGGTCAGCGGGCCTTATCATTCAGCAGCAGGCCCCATTTTCTGCTCCACACTTTGCTACGTGCACACACACAGACACACACAAATGTGGCAGTGTTCCCACGGTTGCAGCAGGTCTACCGGTTGATGTATAGCAGCTTGTAAAGCGGGGGCTGTCAGTCAGTTTTAACAACCTATCGCAGAGATCCAACAGCAGCCTCAGACCACTGACCGTCTCAGCGACACTCCATAAAAGCAGCTCAGACTCGATGTGAGCTGACTCAGCCAAGAACAGGAAAACAACAGAGAAAGCTGCCTTTGATCTACGCTGACAGGTCCTCAAGAAGTTCTCAAAACGCTGTGTGGAGAGCTCACACTGCGTCTCTCACACAAACACGAGCTCGCGCACGGCTCTGAACAACTCTGGCACCTGTGGAACTGAGCGGCGCGGGAGCTCGTCCAAAGCCTGCTATCAGTCCAACCCCACAGACACATGTTCCACATTGAGTGGAAGTCAAACAGCATCTGATCACTGTTCAGCCAGCGTCAGTCTGTCTGAGGCTCGGGTCTGCAGAAAATGTTATGCTTGCTCTTCTTGAGCGAACCAGCAGGTGGACGACAAATGGATCCCAAAAAAATCCCACCTGGTCTGGATCAGGCATGAGTGTCATGCACATGTCAGTGAGGCCCTAGATAAAAATACCACTCTATTCCTAAGTCAGAGTCTTTTTTGTATTTTGTCAGTTTACTTAATTTTTGCAAAAATTAAGTAAAAAAAAAAGACAAATCTCGCTGAGTGATAGTCTGGATAAGATACTTCTATAAATATAAAAATTGACTTTAGAACACTAAAAATGGCAAATACTGTAAATAAGCTTTAAAAACAAATCCTTCTTCACATTATCATGACAGCAGTGAACGATCCACTTCTAACCAGAGTACAACCTTGATTTTAAAGCATTTGCTGCTCAGGCGAATGAAGGTAATGAGTGAACACGAGCACACTTAAAGTAATGAGTCTGAGAGGAGCACATCTGTGTCAGCTAACTGTAACCTTGACAGATAAATATTCATTAGCAGACAGCTAAGCTACCTGACCTGTGACCCACTCACTTCCTCTTTTCCGAGGCTATCGGGGAGCAGAGCTGCAGACGGATACAGTTTCAAGCTCTTCACCTGTCTTTTCTTTCCGCCAATGTCGTTTGATGAGAGTCATTTGAAGTGGTTTAAAAATAACACATGTGGCAGAGTGGAGATGCTGTATCGCAGGAATAATGGTGTTAATTACTGCAGCACCTCCAGTTAATTAGCTGAACTTTCTTCTGCCACAATAAAGCCCTTATTAGAAAACATTAATGGCTTCATCAATCTGTTAAAGTGGAGAACATTCAGTCACTCGTGACTCCGGTCAATTTCATGCACTTTTGTCAGCACTGGATCGCGTCCTTATAACAATGAAATGTTTTTTATTGTGCAGTGGCTGAATAAAAATACCAGGAGTTTTAGTCTCCTAGTACAGGAGGAAGAAGCAGGATTGGCAAATCAATCTGTAGGTCTTAGTGTTTCAGTTTTATCCATAAACATGTTATAAACTATAATATTATGCTAATGTCCATACTGCTTTGTGTTAAACATAAATGATGGTGAATGAGAGAAGTTAAAAACACACTGGATTTTTTGTATATAATCTGAAGTGCACCAGAAACTAAAAGGCATCAAATTCACAAAGCAAACAGCACTAATGCTGGCACAGACACACCCATGAGGTGCAGGAGGGTGGAATAATTAGTACTCGTTAACACCTAACACGCTGCACAGACTGAAGAAAATGTTTCCTCAGAGTGACCTGCAGGTCTTAGAGGATAAAAAACAAAGTCACTCGCATATAGCACAGAGGATCGTGGGCTGCCCTCTTTCATCTCTGGAAGACATTTACTCATCTCGCTGTCTCAGCAGAGCACAGACCATCATTAGAGACAACACCCACCCTGCCCACCACCTGTTTGACCTAATGCCCTCTGGCAGGCGCTACAGGTCCATCAGATCTAAGACAAACAGACTCAGAGACAGTTTCTTTCCACGAGCCATTAGCAATTAGTGCAATAAACTCCTGTGCAATAACTTTACCCTCACTGTATATATGATCACGCGACACCCTTCTTCTATTTTCACTGTTGTGTTTTTAGATGTTTTTAGCTCATGTTTTTTTATATTGTATCATATACTGTGTATTATATTAAGAGCAGCACCTTGAAGGAGCTCCTGCAATTTCGTTGTGCCTTGTTGTACAATGACAATAAAAGCGTTCTATTCTATTCTATTCCATATTCAGAAATTAGACAGGAGCTTGATGGTCAATTTCCAGCTTTACGTAAAATGTAAGCGAGGACAAATGTTATGACAAGTAGCTCCTCTTCCACCATGAGGACTGACGTTCATCTTCTTATTTTCACTTTAAATGTAAATGTCCCACATTCATATAATGCTTTTCTAAGTTATGGACTACATCAGTCAGTCAGTCATTCACACGCTGATGGCAGTGAGCTACATTGTAGCCACAGAGGTAAAGCGACCAGATACAGGCACCACCAGACCCGCTATCCAAAGACACAACAACAAACCCACCAAGAGATGAATACAGTTCATTGCAAGATGGCGATGGAGGTTCTCCAGTCTATTATGCTTGCAAAAGATACACAATCGATTGGTGAGTTTGTAGTAGTTGCTGGTTCTACTGGAACTTCTGGGAAGAGATTACACACAAGGTGAACATGAAACCAAAACATCTTTAAACTCAGAAATAAAATGAAAAAAAAAAAAGCTTAAATATGCTACAAAAACTGTTTTGACAACTTTAACAAGTTTTACTCAAGAAATTAGGCAAATTTCTCCAACTTTGCACTCTCACTCTCTTGTAGTCTCAATAAAAGCTTTAGCAGCTTCACATCCATTTTGCTGCCTGATGTCTGCTGTGTCTTATATTCACCATGACCTTTTGCTTTTGTTGCATGACTATGTCTAAAAGAGGAGTGCATAGAGGAGGAGTGCATAGAGGAAAAAAAGACAAGTACAGGACCTGGGGGAGATAAGGAGGAAAAAATGTAGTTGATGTGCAGAGGAAGAGGTCAAGAGTTATCACTCGAGTGACCTGAGGTGATTTGACAGGACCTGTCATCACTTTGGCCAACACAGACCGAGGCCGACTCTGAGGATGTGAAGAAAAGGCACTGTAAGGATAGCACTACTCAGCTGGATCTGATTTTATAAATCATTTTCCGAGCGCGTGCATGGTAAACTTGTCTATGTGCAGCCCTGTTGCCTTTACTTAAGAGATCCATCTTTATTATTCTAGTGTGAGACGTTAAGTGCTGATCATATGGTTGTGTTCAGAAGACCCCGATCAGAATAGATGCTTCCTCAATCTTTAATGCCCCCTCCAGAAGTGTGAGCTCATGTCTGCACCAGGGATGCTGCCAACAAAACAGAGAAGCATGCACAAAGTAGCGCATGTATGTGTGTGCAAGTGCGTGTGAATGTGCATATGTATGTAATGTGTGAAGCAGATGGGAGGAAAGAGAGAAATTAGAGAGGAGTAAAAGGAGAGTAGCGACAGAAAGTCTGCGAGAGCATGTGTGTGTCTGTGTGTGTGCTGAACTAGGGGGACTGTGAAGGGTTAGGGGGAGGCAGAGGGAAGAGAAGCGGGGGGAGCGATGTGGTTAGGCATCCAGAGTCAGTGAACATTTTTCTGGCAAGCCTCCTCTATGCTGCTGGCCGCTTGCCCGGCTCTGAAGCAAACTTAAACAAACTCCTGTTGCAGCCATCTGCTGGGCCCGCGGGATAAATCACAGCACTGCTCCGCTCTGTACTGCTCAGCCGCACCACTATCAGGTTACTGTGTTAGCGGCCTCACACATACACACATGCACTCACTGTTAGGCATGCAGGAACACATTACAGTCCTCCCTCTCATCCACACACACACACACACAAACACACACAACGAGCTACGCGTCAGCCTGGAGCCAGGGCCTGCCATGGGGCTCACACCACCAGGAGAGGCCAGCAACATGTGGCCCCACTAATACCACAGGGGGAGATGAAGATGAGAGCGGAAAAAGGGGGATAAGAGGGGTAAAAATGGAGGAAAAGAAGAGGGAGCAGAGAAAAGGGGAAGGCAGAGGTGATGGGAGACTAGAAGGGACATGACACAGCTGGGAAAAGAAGAAAGGAAAAAGAAGAAGACCTCTGACACTTAACTTGGGCTAAGTGCTATTTTTACAGCCCCCCAAAGAAGAGTGGACTATAACAACATCTAGAACACTTCTGCATCTGTTTGCTCTCACAATAGCTTAAGCATTTTAGATTTTATCTCAGAAAAAGGAGACTTCTTTTCACTTGATTCTACAAAATTTGGTCACAGCTTGAAACTAAGTATGGCTCTATAGATCTAAATGCAAGTGATAAATAGAGCTCTAAATGTTCATATAAGTTTTTCCACTTTGCTGTACTGTTGTGTGGCCTTGAGACTATCCTGTGCTCATTGACCATCACTAACATTGGTCCAGATCAAACACACACACACACACACACACACACACAGATGATGTGGAAAAGGCCGCTGACCAAGATGGAATTCGTATGTTAGCACGTTGCTAGCCTTTTAGCTTTGGATTTGGTAAGGCCTGCTTTCAATAAGTCATAAACATAACCAGCAGTGGTAAACAGCCACATAAAGTCTATATTAATAACATGTCAGCAGTGCAGATGGCATACTTGAAAGGGACAGCAGGCAAAAAGCAGAGGATAAATACCGGCAAGAGAATCTGTGGTATCTATTTGTCACGGAGAAATGGTATCGGTTTATTTCTGACTCATATCGTGGTCATGTCTGTATAATACTGGAAACTATTCACAAAGTCTCATTAACTCATGACTGTGTCTGTTTGTATTCAAGCATGTGTTCAGGATTTGACCGTTGAGAATATCTATCTTTGCTTGATGTTCTGGCAGCAGGATTGCATGCTGTTACCAAAGGTCGGTTTGTTAGACACCACACTGACCCCAAATTTTCAAACAGGCATTACCTCACAGTTCCTAAACAAAGTACCAGACGTCAACTGCTTCACGGCCACTTCAACCTGGAGAGTCGAAGAGGACATAAAAGGGGCCACATGATTCTAAATGTGTCAGAGTAACTGTATAGTCTTCGTTCTTCCAGAGGAATCAGTCTCTGGTGTCATGTGAGGCTAAGTCCAATCCCCCCACCCCCTCTGTCTCCGTCTTCCCAGCTGTCCTGGGGCTGGAAGGACAAGCTGAGTATGTGAGAGACCAGGTGGCTGGATGGTTTGTGTGAGGAGGGGTGGGGGCGAGGCAACCAGGGCCAAAACTTGCCCTGGATGCTTGCAGAAGGAGAGAGAAATCCAAGAAGGGCAACGTCTTCTTAAGCCAAAGTAAGCTGACTGAAGATAACCATTGATTCAAATTTACTAGGTGTTGCACTGGAAGTTGCTGAGTATTTCAGAAACTGACTGGGTGAAGTAAAAAGTGGTTAAAATTCACTCTTTAACCTCAGGGTGACATCTCCAGTTGTCCTGACAGCAAGGTGAAGATGAGGCAAGGAGAACATATGAGCACAAAGAGAAAATCAAGGTGGAAGAACTAAAGAATGAAGAAGTAGACTCACACAGACCTTGAGGAACAGTCAGGGGGTCTGAATGAGCATGACTAATGAGAAGCATTTAATAGAGAAATGAAGCCATGTGTATAAATTACACGTTTAAATGTCTGGTAAGGAAATAGGGCTGCTATTAGCTACTGTGCTGCTAAACTCTCTAGTTATGTCCAGGTGCAGGAACCACACATGCTCGCTGAGTGCACACATACATATGCAGCTGTGGCACAATGCAGCTGCATTCACCAGCACAAGAGCAAACACCTGCCAGTGCTCCAAACCACCTGGCTGATACACATGCACAAACACACACTTTCCCACACACTTACAGCTGTTCTTTATGGAAATAAAGACAAAGATTGCTCTCTGTGTGTGTATATATATATATGTGTGTGTGTGTGTGTGTAAGCATGTATTTCAGTGCATGTCTGTGATTGGATGCATTTATGTGACAGAGTGTGAATGTGTGTGTTATGGCCAGAGGGCAGCTGGCAGGGAGAAGGCTGAGCTGTTGCTGCAGTGCCCTCTGTCCTCTATAATTACCACAGTAAACCCAGGTTTACTACTGTAAAGCCTAAAGTCTGGAGCAGCAGAGCAACAGCCTTTACATCAATGCCATTCTAACATGTCAGCCTCTTGTCACACCATAACAAGCTTCAACGTGGCAATACAAGAGAATGTAAACACAAAGCAACTGTACTGTACATCATGAAGCATTATACTTCAATAAAGCATATTGTGTAATTATGGCTGTAGAAAGAAACCAAATTGACCCTCACTAGTTTTTGCAGCTTGCATTTTTTTTTAAACATGATGCATGATATCTGTAGACATGGCCAGATATTGGTTGCAGCAAAATATTCACAGCAATGTTAGAGCTGGTTTGTCTCACCTAAAGTTTTTCTAGGTTTTTGTTAAGTATCTTTCACCAAAAGGCATGTAATCTTGAAACAACCTTAAAAGAAGACTTGTGTAGACAGAACCAGAAGACAGGAAACCAACTGGTTAGCATGGTAGTATGTCACTTCCCTTTGCATTGCAAGGTTATGTGTTCAAATCTTTGTCAGGGTAACTTCAGTACATAGAGAATGAATATTATTTAAAAGTGGACAACTGAATCTGGTGTAACCCTTGATTACTATTTTAGATGTTGTGGATCCAGGGTGTTCTGATAAGAAATGGTTGACTGGAAAACCAATAGAAGACAATATGATAGAAGCTGGTTTTGTATCTTTTAAAGGGTTGATTTATTTTGGTTTTGGTAATGTCGGCTATAGGGCTGCCACCAAAGGTAAAAGACTGACCACTAAAAGCACAAATCTTAGACCTACCATAGACCTACGCTGTAATTGGTGCATGCACACTGGAACCCTCTTCAATACAAAGTATAGGAGAACCTTGGGGTGCAGAATTTAGTGACTGATGCATACGCAGAAGACCGGAGTCTCGGCTCAGATCAGGACCTGACCTGGAAGCTCCAAGTAGCTCGCAAGGGAGAGGGAGTTTTTATCATGGAGGGAGCTAAATGGATATTTTTTCAAAAGAATCCTTCTTGACAGCTTTGTGACAACCCAGCCGATTGATTCCATGTGTCCTGATTTAATCAACTCGGCAGTCGGTGAGTCACTTCATTTGTCTGTTAGAGTTCAGACCATAGATTCTGGTTCAGGTCTGGTACCGGGTCATTTCAGACCGGTTCGGTTTAGACCAGGTCCAGTACCAAGTTGGTCCGGTACCAGGTCATTTTGGACAGGTTCGGTTCAAACCAGGTCCGATATCGAGTCGGTTCTGACCAGGTCCCGGTTCAGACCAGGCTGGTTCAGACTGTCCATGCCTGACCATCAGCCTCAGTCATGAGACTAGATATTTGATGTGATCTCAGTTTAGCTGGTTTTCATCAACTCTTGCTGAATCTAAACTGTGTGGCGTCAGGATTTAAAATAAATGCATTTTCATGTTCAGGATCTGAAGCTTGGTGCTGCTGAGAACCAGTGATTTTATGAGCAGAGTTTGTGCTTTCAGTAGAAAGTTGTACAAACTTCACTGTCAATATTAAGTTATATTTTTGACCTTGTTTAGGTCAGGTTGTTTTTTCTCTGAAACTCTTACAACTTCTGTTGTGACCACATTGTGGTTGTTTTTTTATTATTCGTTTCTGATTATATTGATATTATTCTAAGGTCTCCTTATGAAGACCTTATGATTTCTTTACAGTTTGATGTGTAGAATTAGGCTAAAACTGTGTGAACTAACTGCACCACATTTTTAGTGAATTGGTGAAAGGGATTTTTACCAACAGCATTTTCAGTCAGATGAAAATATCTTGCTTCATTCCCTGCTCTAGTGGTGATATGTGGGTTTTTGCACATCAGAAAACTGACTTGCAAAAATGAGCTCCACCAAAAAAAAAACTTCACCAGCCACCACTGATCTCCGCCTCTGTCAGCGTGCCCATTTACCATTTTACCAAACTTATACAGGTGTGAACTAAACAAAAGATGATCTCTGTATGTATTCATGCTTTTTTGTTCAAAAACTCAAAGTATGTAAATGCTTTTTTCCCTACACGTGCCAATAGTCCTCCTTATGCGTTTTAAACTCGTCTAAAATCAGCCAAATTAAACCAACAAAAATTTGTTTTGAATCCCCAACTTCCTGCAAATACCTTAAATCTGACATATCCCTATCTTCGCAGTAAATCACATTTGACTAATATTATTTTGTACTGAGAAAAGGATGCCAGGGAACTTAATCACCATTTCTTTCCTCGTTAACGTCTCATTGTTTCTTTTCTCCAATTCCCTGCCAGGGAATTTAGATTTAATTACATTTAATGATCCTTTTAACTGTATGATGATCCACTGATATGGACACAAAAAGGAAAAACAATGCTATATGTGGGAGTGCTCTATCAAATGTCTGAAAGAATGACAAATTGACTTCAATGAGCTCACCTGTTTTAAAGCTCTCTTACCATCTGTCTAGCTTTTTCTTCTGTTTTTTTCCATAACCATGTAAAAAAACTGGCAGCATACCTGGACAAAATCTGATTGGTGGAAAACAGCACAAAAGTGAACTTATGCAACCTATTTTGAATAAAAAATTGCAACATCTGGGGTCTATGCACCTCATTTAATCCAGTGTTTCATTATCTACTAAAACGAAAGTTGTGCACAACTCAAACACCACAATAGGACGGTAAGGTCAGAAGCCACACGGTTGCAGATAGTCTTGAATGAAGGTTTCTATTTTTTTGACAGATTGAGACATAAAAGGGAAGAAATGAAATGCTGGAACACCGCCGTCTCATCGGCTCCATGCATGATCTGATCTCTCCGTTCAGATATGGTCAAGAATGCAGCACTGAGTGAGACTAACGGGAAGCGAGTGATTAAAGCTTTGAGAGCTAATCAAAACCCACCTCAAACAGATTTCGGATTAAGCCCCTCAAATACCAGGATCTCTCCTCTGAAACGCGAAGCTGTCTGTCAGACCGTGCTCCTGAGAGAAGAGCACAGCTGTAGAAACTTTACATGCAATATGAAGGATTTCCACTAAATAAACACACACTTACTCACAGATGCATGGAAGTCCATCTTACATGTTGCAAATGAGCTATTTAACAAAAAAAGATTCTTTTTAGGTATATCACACGCAGCTGACATGTTTAGAAGAAAAGAAAAACGAATGCTTTTTCTTTTTTTTCCCTCTGGCAACAATTTAAATCCCATTAACCCCCAACCTTGTCCCCTCCTCTTATTTGTCTTTCTCTTCTTCTTCTCCATCCAATAATTCTCCCAGAGTAATTTGTTCCTCTCCATTTCCAACATCACGTTTAAATTTGGTGTGTAATTTTTCTTTCACTTCTCCTTTCACTACACTATAAATCTTCATCGGTGACACTGTCAGGATGCCAGCAGGTTTTTTTCTTTGATGACTAAAACCTCCTCTAGGATGTGGGCTGCAATGCAAAAATACAAAGAACAAACTATCTGATGGGATGTTTTTAATAAATAGGTGAAAAAAAGAATTTAAAATAGCCAATGATGAACTTTCTGAATAGTCATGGCCATGTATCAAATGCAAAACACTGTTGACTGCTGGGAGATTTGAGCTGGAACCACAAACCTCAGTCTGTACAGCATCTTCTAGAGCAGGGGTCATCAACTAAAAACCTTTGAGGGCCACATTCATTTTTCCAGAAGTTTTCGCGGGCCGGGGGGGGGAGAGGGGGGGCGTTGCACGCGGGGGGTGCTGGTGCTTAAAGTAATGAGACACATAGAACCTGACTTTAAAGGCAGAGAGCTGATGATGTTTAAACTGTTTGAAATATAAATGTAACTCAGTCTTCTTCTCAAACTGTCAGCCTTGAAAGGCTGAAAAAGAAGAGTTATAACCATTATAACTTCAATGGTTTCCTATCAGACACTGAAGTCTAGTGGTTAGTGACACTGACTTCAGAGCAAGAGGGTCTGGGTTCGATCCCTGGCCCTGATCAAATTTTCGTTATGTGTTAAAATGTTACTGATAGGGCATGACCACATGCACAATAACTCAGTCAGAAATAAACACAAACTCAGGGAAACACATGGATCAGATAAATAAACAGAAAAACACCTGTTTCAGGTAAATAAACAGAACGTTGGTAGACACGTGGTTGTGGGCCGATTTAAGTCGGGGAAACACGTGGTTCACATAAATAAACAGTCGGGAAACACGTGGCGGGCCGGACACAAGTGGGTCTCGGGCCGGATTTGGCCCGCGGGCCGCCAGTTGCCGATCCCTGTTCTAGAGTATTTATTTATTAGGAATAAAGATTATTTTATTAAACACATCTGGAGCCTCTGCTGTGAAGTGATTTAAACACACTGACTGGTCACACACACACACACACACACACACACACACACACACACACACACACACACACACACACACACATATATATATATATATATATATATATATATATATACAGAAGAGCCTGACACTTGTGTGTATAGGCTACAGACACACCTGTAGCTGTAGGTGCATATTGTGTCAAAATAAAGGAATTCATGGAGCTTTATAAAACTGACAGAAGACTAATCTTCATGCTCTTAAAAACACAGTGACAGAACAGAAAATATAAAAACTGATCTCATTCATGGTAGTATTAAAGATGCATAAAGATGCAGTACAGAGCATGTTTTTATGTATCAAAGTTACATGGGGCAGCGTTTGGCAACTGGAGTGTCGCCGGTTTGATCCCAGGACCGACTGGGTTGCTTTGTCATTGTGTCCTTGGGCAAGACACTTCACCCACCTTGCCTACTGGTGGTGGTCAGAGGGACTTGGCAGGCACCGGTGCATGGCATCCCCACCTCCGTCAGTGTGCCCCAGGGCAGCTGAGGTTACAATAGATTATCACCATCAGTGTGTGAATGTGTGTCTGCATGGGTGAATGACTGTTGTGTTGTACAGCGCTTTGAAGAGTGTGGAACACTCTAGAAAGTGCTCTATAAATACAGGCTATTTATCAAATTTGTATCAATGTTTCAAATGATAGGTTGGTTCTAAACTATGATATATGTGTAGAGCTCCACAACATTTGTTATTCTTCTTAAGACTCTCCTTCCTCCCATAGACCCCTTAGAACTCACGCTGACTGGCGATTTTTTTAAACCAATAAAATTTGAGTTTCTGCATTGTCAGCTGTCAATTAAAGTGCATGTGCATCACGCAAACCTGGAAAGGTGGGGTCGTGCACGGTATGCTCTGTGTCTTTCTGTTTGTTGCCATACCGGAATAGAGTGGTCATGGATCTGCTAAAAAGTTAGCCATTCCCCGTCTTCTGAGGCCTACATCAACTTCAGAAAGAAAAACAAAGAAAAGTCCAGCAACTAAACTTGGCAAAAAAGGCATTAGAGACCAGAGTGATGCACCAGCACAATTGTAGAGGTGGGGTTAGAGGAAGTGGGAGGGGATGTTTTGGGAGGGGCCTTGTGACGTTGGATTCAGAAAGTTCTCTCTCTCAAATTCTCCAGACGGGGGCTTTAAAAATAAAATGTCCTCAATTTCATATTATCATATTATAAATTACCAAGCAGAATCATTAAACACTGCATGAGCTTTGTTTCCTAAACTTACAAGATGCATTTATAAACTCAAAACATTTATAAATAATGCACTAATTAACCAATTAACTCCCACAATATCCATGACAAAATATTTTCACATGTTTAATTCATTTGGGACAGTAAGGGTAATAAAATGTAATGCAATAATGTAAAAGCAACACTTTAAATATTATTGTAGTAAGGTAACAATGTTTAACGTTTTTTCAAACTTATCTGTTTGCTTGTTTTTTGTTTGTTTTCTTTTACATAAGTTCAATGCATACAAGTGGTTGACCTGCCAATCAAAACAGTTAATTTGTTTCTCTTTTGGTCATTTTAACACCTATCAATATTCAACATTCAACAAAAAAAAGTCTAAGAAATGAATTGATGTTGAAACTACAAAAGATGAGGGACATGTCTGCAAGACTGAACCGAACACAGGATGGTGAGCGCACGGAGCACTAAAGGGAACCAGATGGGAACTCCCTCCTGACAGCTCAAACCCCAGCGATGACAGACCCTCTCAAGCTTCAAGCATGGCACTAAAGTACTGAGCACCTGTTCCCCTGCAGCTATTTTGCAGCACCCCTTCCCAACACCACTGGCTCACTCTTAGCTATGAGGTCACCGGCTCACTCAGGCCAGAACTGACGGTGCCAAAAGTCCAAAGCGATTGCCTCAAACTCTCTCTAACCTCAGCAGGAAGAAGAGTCAGTTCCAGATGCATCTTCTGATTTCTCTGAGCCCAAATGGGACATATTTGGATTTTATTGCTTAAATAAATAAGAATGATTTAGATTTGGATGCTAATAAAAAGCAACAGAGTCGCTCCAAAGACTCCTTCAAAGAACAGGGAGAGATGTAGGTGGACAGCTCCAGGCTGATGGTTTTAGTGTGTGTGTGTGTGTGTGTGTGTGTGTGTGTGTGTGTGTGTGTGTGTGTGTGTGTGTGTGTGTGTGTGTGTGTGTGTGTGTGTGTGTGTGTGTATGTAACAGTGAAGCTGCTGAGTGTGAATGGCATCCACAGATGTTCTTCACATGTCCTCTGCATGGCCGGATGGTCAGTGTTTGTTTGCATGAGAGATCTGCTCATAGGACCAGCTGGCTGTCCAAAAACTCCTCAGCTCTTCATCACCTACCCTCAATTACCCAGAACCGGTCCTCCATATAAACCCAACAAACTTTGCAGTTAACAATGATCATCTGGAAAGCAGGATTGCAACTTGTATTACTTTAATTTTAAGATATGTATTTAAAAACAAAACTTTGGAAACAAACAAAAGCAAGAAAGTGAAATATGACAGAATAATTTCTCCTCAGAGGAGAAGGATGAACAGCTCACTGAGCCAAACCATCTGGACCAATCACACAAGAATTGTTTTGAACCAGCCAAAATTAATTCTTATTATTGTGAAAATAAACAGAAAGCATGATATTAACAAAACACTGCACTGCTTTGTAATGAAATTACACCTGTTGAATTAGGCAGCCTCTGTCCGATTTCAGGGAAGGGTTAATTTCTAACGGAAAATTGGTTTCATTATTGATTATAGGGAAAAAACAGAATCAGTTTTATCACTGACTGAAAAAGCAGGTGATGATTTTATGCATTTTCAGTAAAAACCTGCTTGAAACTGATTTTCTCAAATGTTTATAACTGCACCCCAACCAAAACACACTGCTCGGCACCAGGTGACACCTACTCAGTCATGCCTGTTCAAATAAACTCACACATATGAACACAGCTAACACTGGGCGGGCCTTGACCTCCACATCACCATCACTTTCCTCTTTTGTTTATAGAAGTCAGCTCTGATGAAAATATTTAAGGCCTTCCAGTCTCCCCTTGTCTTTTCAAGTCCATCAAACAAACAAACACAAGGTCTACTCTTCTGCCCAAAGCAGGTCAAATGCAGCAATCAATTTGACTTTGTCTGTAATTATTGTAGCATGATTATTGTCACCTTTAAAATAAAATCAAGGAAGCAAAACAGCAATTCCCTGTAGAGTGAAGTGATGTTTAATAGATGACAGAACGCTGATTTTATCTAAGTTAAGGATTTGGTTAGAGGAACTTAAAAACAGAAGCTAAACAGAATCTACAAAAACATCCGAGTTCTTACCTTTTGTCTGGACTGTGGTGACACCGAATCAGGATCTTTCCTTTCTCCAACTGATGCTCCACGTCCCAGCATGCCCCCATCCTGATGCATGCTCTGTCCCACCTGCACCACCGCCTTGCACTCCACACATGAGCCAATCACCAGCCTCCTACCATCATCCACCAGAAGTGTGCGAGGGCTCCGCGGTGCATACAGAAACACGGGTAGCCGGGCCACGGTGACAGCGCACAGCCTACCTTGCCTGCGTTGCTCCTGCCTGCAGAAGAAACACACAAAAGCCTCACAGCTGTATTGGCGGGCCCAGGGGGAGCTTGGTGGCTGGGGGGTGGCACTGGATGAGCTAGAGGAAGCAGTGTTGGAGGGATCCAGGCCCTTGTTCTCATGCTGGTCCCACTGAGCGTGCAGATCATGGTAGCACAGTTTGCAGGCTGACACCAGGCCTGTAGCATCAACCGGTTTGGCTCGGGGTGCAGGTGGGTGAACTGTCAGAAAAGGGAAAAAAGGCTCCCTCTCTCCACAACGTCCTGGTGGGTTGACATGCAGCTGATACTCTACTCCTGTGTTCAGCTCAGCTCCACACAGGTAACACAAGGAAATGGAGCTGCTGGAGCAGGAAGTCACCCCTACATGGGAGTGGACTGGACCGGACCCATCAACGGACATAGATGCATGGTACCTAACGAGGAAGGAGCTCACGGATGTGATGAGATCTTCACTGAGGCTGAGCCGATACGCACCCCAGATGTCCTCTAGAATCGAATGGCACTGTGGGCAGCAGTGTACACGGCCGTTCCTCACTCTCTGAGCGTTAGGTGGACAAGGCAGCATGTTGATGAAGGGGAAGTACATCACAGTGCGGGATTTGCCAACACCAGCTTGTGCATATGCTACTCTGATATCTCCTCTACACTCCTTACCACAGAGGAAACAGGCTTCATGAGAAGCTTTAGGTTCAGGTATGTGTTCTGTGGAGACTGGAGTCTTTACATCCTGCAGAATGTGCTGGGGGGGATGGGGGGCACTGGGATCCTGGCTGATGGGGACCACATACAGGCGCTGGAGGACAGGCACATCAGCCAGCTGGAAGCTCTGCCACTGCTGCATGAGGGAGGTGTGGCAGCTGCCACAGACAACAGTCATACCTGATGGACTGATGGGTACTGCGCCTCTGGGAGCTGAGTGAAGCCACAGAAAGGGAAAGAAGGGCTCTCCCTGGGCCCGCTCCTGTTTCTGAACACTGACTTTGAAACAGCCATCATGCCTGAGTCCAGTGCCACAGATGTAGCAGACACACTCCTCTGGACTGGGGTTTGCAGTGTGGCGCGCCTGGCCACTCTTTTTGGCTGAGAGGTCTGTGACAGGTCTGAGCTGAGCTATTGAGCCTGTTTTGCGACCATAGGCGTCCCTGTCATCATCACTTGTGATGTTAATCTCATCTTCATCTGAGCTGTCAGAGTTATTCTCCCTGGGAACAGCCACGTTACATTTAGAGATGACAGCAGCCGTGCCAGCAGAAGACATGGAGTTATCCTCGGCTCTCCCTCGGTGCAGCAACGATGGATGTCTGGATGGAGCACAGCTGCTGTCGGCAGCACGCTGGATCTGACGCGGCTCCACATGTCTGACATTCTCCTCCTCCAGCCAGCGCCTGTTGCGCATAATGACCCCGTTGTCTTGCACAGGTGTGTCAGTCTGGGGATTGTCATAGCATCGCTGAGGGAACCTCTCCTGGGAGTTTACCGGAGATTCTGATGACTGACAGACATTATTCATAATTTTAGCACCGCGCCTCGCCGGCTGAACACTCTCCGCTTTAGGCAGACCCTGCGCGTCATAAACAGCCACCGCGCAGCGCGGTGCCCGCTGTGAATCCGGGCTGTTTTTAATACTGATGACATTGTTTTTCCTGCTACCGTCTCTTGGCGATTTGCCAGGTGTTCTCAAATACTTTTCCTTGCCAGCCCCAACTAAATCCATCTCCTGGTCTGACATGTTGTCGTTCTCAGAAAAGGATGAGAAGTCTGAATCTGCCACCCCGTCGTAGTTTTGGCTGCTGACGCCGATTCTCCTCTCCAGGTCGTAGGAGAGGTTCCACTCCTGCGGGACCCGCCGGGAGTCGCACTGGTAGGGTCGCTTCAACCAGTACATGCGCTTCTCAATGGGCGCCCTGCTCCGCTCGAAGGAATTCCACTGCTCCGTCAGAAAGCAGTGGCACACGGCGCACACCAGCGCATGTCCATCCGGGCTCAGCTCGCACGCACCCGGGGCTGGCTCCTGGTTTTGGAGGAACGGGAAGAAGGGAAACCTCTCTTTCTTATATGTCACTTGCAGCCTTAATTCTTTCCCAGGTGTAACTCCGCTCCCACATATGAAACAGTGAACGAGACCTCCCAGTCCGTTCCGATCAGCCCTGGAAGCGTTGCGGGGCGATGGGCTGTCCTCGCCGGGCAACGCTGCAGCCATGAGTCGGTGTTTCCGAGATAAGGGTCCCAGCTTCTGCTCACGGGGAGAGTTCATTGTTTTACAACACCTATGGCTGGACTACACGGCATAACGTCAGCTGCCAGGTCATACTCCTGATAAACACTTGTCTCCAAGCATGCAAAGAATTTTTTGTCCAACTTACATGACGACAGTCCATTGAAACAGCAGCGTGTGCAGCGAAGCCAGCAGACCCGTTTTAGTTTGATTTTTTTTTTTTTTGTCCAAAACAGCCACGCAGCCGCTTTCAAGTCCGCGTTATTTCACGCCTGTAGTGCGCGCGTCTGTGCGGGACATCCATGTGACAGCAGCAGCTGAGATCCAGCGAACTTTCCTGCCTGATCTGTGCAACTTTGGCTGCTAACTCGCGCACACTGTACACAGCGCCATCCCCGATTCATGGGACCCGCTTAGACACCCCAAAGGCAACCCCCCCCCCCCCCTGCCATCCCCGCAATCATTTAGCGCAGATCATGAGCGCACTGTCCTGCAGTAAGTGTCCATGAAAGAAGAAGTGACTGTGCACGTTCACATGATCTGATCAGATGCACGCTCCCGTGTGTCACCTGCAGCATTCCCCCACAGCCTCAGTTGTTTTCCTGTGAATGAGAACTTTGCCAGATCAATTTCCTCTCAGTGATTCACATGTTGTGACTTAAATGTTTTTGTATTTTTGCAACCAAATAGGATAAATAAGAAAGTTGGTGCTAAATTATACAAATTTTAGCCTTTGGAAATTTCACGTGCACAATTTACAAGGCAATCAAAGCAATAAGCAACCTGACAAAACTTGGAAGATTTCAACCACGAAATAACATATTTACATAATAATGCAGTTTAAACTTTATTCTAGAGGGATTTAATACTTTTAATATCGATAAAATGAAACATGTGAAATGTCTTTTTTAATTAAAAAAATGTCTGTAAAGAAGTGACTCAATTTTTGTTCCATTAAGAAAAAAGCACAGACCAACTTTATCAAAATTGTTGTTTAATCAGACGTGCCAAACATTGGTGAGATAAATGTGTTCTTGTAGGAACAATAAACTTTTCTTTGCCTCCAAAAAATATTTATACTACCAAATTTGTGCTTGATCAGTGCTAAAGATAACCTTTTGCTGAAAATGCTATTAGATTTTGGATTAGTTTCTTTTGCATTTTTATCATTTTTAAAATAGCAGCCTGCAGTAACAATAACAAGGTTCTTATATATATATATATATATATATATATATATATATATATATATATATATATATATATATATATATATATATATATATATATATATATATATATATATATATATATATATATATATATAAGTAGAAGGGTGACAAACAGCTGTGGTGATTAGACAGATACAGAGCAGGTGTGCAAGAACTGAGGGGAAGCAAAAATAACCAGGGTGCAAAAAAAGTATAATAATAATAAAAAATTCGCATATATATGTAAATACAGCAGATTATGAGCAATATATTAAAAAATTTACAAAAATTCAAACTTAAACTCTTATCAAACTGACCATATATACACATCAGAACTCAACACAATGACAACATTTTACAGATAAATGATTCATTAGTGTGAAGTGACTTAAAACACCAATTTTTTAATAAATGGTCAAGTAAAACTGCTGTAATATGATATTATTACAGTAAAAAGACTTAATATTTCTAGAGGAAAAACAACACAAATACAATTTTTTAACTCAAGACCACTTTTTAAAAAGCAGGGTGTATGGAAGAGTCTTTGAATCAAACTGATAAAAAAAGGATGGCTCAAAAAGTTTGCACGTCTTATTGTTTTTACGAAAACATATACATGTATTTAAAAATGCATGTCATTGATTTTTGCTCTTGCTGAACTTTAGTATTTAATACAAATGTCACAGCAAGAAAATCAATTATTCCATAAAACGTCACATAATCTGACGGTGTCAGACATAACTTTATGACTGTCTACGTTCCACTTTGAGTTTAGCCTCATCTACTGTCCACGCTGATGTCAGAGTTAAATATAATTTGTTTACATTCAAACATCCCCACTAACATTTTCTATTTATCATCCTGCTCAGCCTTTAAACCAGGATTCGTAATTATTAATCACAAGAAATGTGGAAATGACAACTTCCAAAATATTTATCCCTTTGTTAATTTTGAAAATAAAATAAAAGTTTTTACTTTGTGTGGATGATGTTGACTGACACTTCACACAGGAAGAAACACACACACACACATAAACACAAATTAAAAAAAACTTTTTTGATTGATAATATTGTCTAAGAGGTAGTGATCCAGTAATCTAACATCAGTTTTCATCTGCAATACTGCCTTGCACTGTCAGGTTGTGGTATTACATCATTGGGAATCCCCACCACCATCACTGACCTGCATGAGTCTCTGAGTCATGCAGACAAGAAAAGAAGAGAAGGAGATGAGAAGAGTAGAGCATTGATTCACTCATAAAAACAAACAACACTAAGCAAATAAAGAGCTAGAGATAGAAAAAAACATAATGTTAAATATGTGAACATGCACATCATCACCAAATAAGCAAAAACGAAAAAGTAACTCAAGTAAAAAAGTTTTAATTTTTACTTTGTCTAATACATGCTGCCCCCTTTCATATGTTTTATTGTTTCAGATTGATTGAATATTACAGTAAAGTCAATGGTTGTAACTTTGACTTGTGCAACAGCAGATGAGCTGAAGTAGTGTGTGTCAGTCGCAACAAGACGGAAAAGAGATTGTAGTTCAATGGATGCTTGAATGAAATTCTTTTGCTGATAAGTGTAGGGTCAGAGGGAGGTGATGACAGAGTGGGAGGAAGGCATCAACAGTGTGTGTGTGTGTGTGTGTGTGTGTGTGTGTGTGTGTGTGTGTGTGTGTGTGTGTGTGTGTGTGTGTGTGTGTGTGTGTGTGTGTGTGTGTGTGTGTGTGTGTGTGTTTAGGTTGATTGTTCTGTTCTGTGTGAGTTAAAGCAATTGCAGATTATGTGATCAAATTTTTGGTTTTTGAGATATTTTTGGGGTGACATGTACTGAATATCTCAATTAAATTTTTTAAAAACAAAACAATCTTCTTGCATGCATGCACATGCATCTCTAACACAAACATTACACCACTAAAGAACACACTCCCTCCTCATTATTTGTTTGTTGCTGATTCTCATTAATGCCTCAGATTTCCTATTCTTTACAACATGCAGTGCAGGCATTCGGTGTCTGCATGTGCTGATTGCTGCAGGGTTACTGTATGTGCCAGTGCTTTCATGGCCATGTGGAAGGAATTATTTTACAGCTACACCACAGGAGTCCACACCTCTCCAGAGAAACCTCCAGGGAAATGGACGTGTCAGAAGAAATTTTAACAACAGAGACTACAGGGGTTTTCCTCAAACAAATTTAATGTTCATCAAGTAGAACCAAAAAGTCTACAGCTACGAGGCATTTGCAAAGCAGATAAAATACTAGTAGACCATTTCTTGCTGCAAACATTTTGACCTGTTGCAGCAAATAGATTTAACAGTTGAGATGGCTTTTCCTCCAGGACTTATTGTCTTGATCAAACCAAGCCTTGCAGACATCTCTGACTCTTCTGTAACCTTTCGCTGCTCAACTCTTTCCTCTTTCCTTCCCCTTCTTGTCATCTTATTTTGAAACATCCCCATTTCTCTCATGAGTCTCATGCAGTTTGATTTTAAATAACCATTTTCCTCCCCAGTGAGCAGAAAGCTTCCTGATGAGTTCTCACCATTTATACATGTCATTTGTTTATGAAGGTTTTAAAGTGACAGATAACTTTTGATGCCAGAAATAACAGCAGTGTATAGCTGCCAGCTACGGCTCTGTTTCCTGCCAGGGAGGAACTCGGGGTGTACATGTTATTACAGGGAGGGAACACGGGACGTAAATCAAACCAAAGAATCAGCCGTGAAGTTCCTCAAAGGAGGGTTATCACAGAGACTGCAGAGCAGGTTTTAAATTACATGCACTTGTAAATATAAAAATAAGCTTGCAGCTTATCAGTGTTACCATGCAGAGTTTTTGTCAAGTTTTTTTTTTTCACCTGAACTTAAGGAAGCATCTTAAAACATGTTACAAAAGGAGTTTCCTCATCTAATTTCATCAGCAATGAAGCATGTCAGGTTCACAGAAAGCAGCGATGGTGCAACATCTGTGGAGAAGCCTGGACTTATTATTTGCTTGTTCCTTTATTTCTGCAGGATCTTTTTTCTCTCTCTCTGAGGTCAGAGGTGCAACTCAGGAATGTGTTTCCTCTGTACAAGAAAAAAGAACTCAGCTTGGACAGACCACTTCTCAAAGAGTTTTTGTTAACCTGTTCTAACAAAACTTGATGTAGATAAACTTGAATAAGTTGTGGCCGTTAGCGTAAGAACATTTTCTAAGTATTCTTTTATGGTCCTTAATAGTCTCACAAATTAACTTTTCATTCAATAAATATTCTCCTTGGTTCATGTAAAATTGAATTTCACCTCAAACTGTTTTTTTAAGTAGATTAATAGGAGTCATGTGACAGCATCATATGACTCGTGGGTCAGGAAGCTCCTGCTTTCCCGTGCAGTGAACCCTGTCACAGCTGTAGTTGATCTTTCCCCTCGTTCCCACAGAGACACAGCCTGCCTGGAGCCTGTTTATGTGTGTGTCCTCCGTGACACAAGGACGACCCGAAACACTTTCACCTGTACTTGTCAGTTACTCGTGAGGTCCCTCCCCAGCCTCAGACTCCTGACCCTTCCCGCTGGAGACTGAAAAGTCATGACATTCTAATGAACATTCCTTCCTTGTCAGGTCACTGAGACCCAACAAGAGGAGGACTCCACGGAGGAAGGGAGAACATTTGAACAGCGGACAAGAAGTCATGAGGAGAGACGGAAGAGAGAGACAATGAGACAGTGAGTGTGTGTGTGGATGGAGAAGTGATATGTGATCCAGCTGGAGATCTAGTGGCACCTGTTCTCTGAATCAAAGCAATGTTTGCTCCCTTACAGATTTATTCTGTTTGTATTTTTAAGAAAAAAAATCTTTCCATCTCTACATGAGAAAATAATTACATGATTAAAAATCAAGAACTGGTTCGACAACTTCAAGTGAGCTAAAAGATCTCAAAAAGCAATACATCACACCCCTTTCCAAATGCATTTAAGAACAAAAGAATGCAGAAAATCTAGTGCAGGAGTCACTTGGTTAACGTTAAGGTCGGAGGTCATGATCCAACAATAACACTGAGACTGAACAAAAATTGTGAGCATGGAAAAGTTCAAAGCTCAAAACTTCTGTTGACCAAGAAAAACACAGGAGTCCACCTCATTAAAAATAAAGATCAACTCAAAGCATCTGAGTTTCAGGAAGGTGTGTATCCTGTTCCATCTGGTGTAAAACTAACACTGCATTTTAGAAAAAAAATCATACCAACAATTAAACTTGGTGGCATCATGGGGCAACTTTGTTGTCTCAGGATCTTGGACTAATTGCTGTGATTGATGAAGAATGCATTCTGCTCTCTATCAGAAAATCTAAAAGGAAAGAGGTCTAACCTTTGACCTTAAACTGACTGTTCATGATGGAAAGCCTTCAAATATGTCTGATTTATAACAAATCTGCAAGAAAAAGAGTGGGACAAAATTTGGGTTAGTTTTTCTTGTTTAGCTTTTTAAAACAAATGAATAGAATCATTTGGAAACCGCATTGTATTTACTCAGGTTATGTTTGTCTGATATTGAGATTTGTTTGCTGATCGGAAAAAAATTAAAGATTAGGGGCAAAAATTCTGTTTGATCTACACTCGTGCATGCACACAGTCGGTTACGATTTACAGTAGCAGAGGTCCTTCACCTCCTCACTTCCCACCACCTTGTTTCCCTGTTCACTGGCACATCCCCTTCTTTCAGCTGGGCAGCTAATAATCAAAAAATAACAACTGGGATGAAAACACAGGACATCAGAGGAGGGAGGAAAGGCCAGCTGAACACAGGGATGGCGCTGCTCGTAAAGAGACGCCTGGAATAATGGGAAAGGAATGTGGTGCAACGACTCCCCTGGGTCCGGTCCAGCCGAAGGCCCTCTCTGCCTCGCCAACAACAAACGGGAATGCTTGAGGAGAACAGGGTGCACACATAAGGGCTTTCACAGCACATCCCACCCACCCACCCACCCACATACACACAAATACACACACACACAGATCCACACACTCACCCCACACCCTCCTCCCCCTTCCTGTGCCGACCTACTGGAGTCGGCTGTTGTTGTTGGCTGCCTGCCGTCTTCGGAAGACGCGCGCCCTCACCCTCTCCCCCTCTTCACTCTCTCTTTCTTTCTGTCTCTCTCTGCCAGGAAAATGCTGATTAAATGTCATCTTCAGAGAGATCTTTGGAAAAAGTCTCATTCTTATCAAATAATCCTGCTCCTTAAAATACACCCTGCCTTCAAATGTATCCAATATTATCATCTTTTCTTTATCACCTTTCTGTGTTTGTTTGTGTGTGTGAGTGTATGTGTGTGTAAGTGTGTGTGTATTTTTCTTAACATCAGTGGAGTGATTTCTTATGTTTTGCCCCAGAGAGGAGTACACACACATGGAGCTCCAGCTGTCATGAGTGAATGTTTTCTTTTCAGATTTTAGCCTTTAACCCATGCAATCATCTGTTTTATGTGTGTGTGTGTGCGTGCGTGCGTGTGTGCATGTGTGTGTGTGTGTGTGTGTGTGTGTGCGTGCGTGCGTGCGTGTGTGTCTGCATGAGAACTCGAGCCAGGTAGGAAAGCCCCTTGTCTCCTGTTCATTGGAGCTGAGGTGCTGTGTGATACATGAGGTGCTTGACACATGCACAGCTTGTATAAGGAGATTTTAATTCCTTTGCACGCATATGCAAACACCACACACACACACACACGTAACCCAGGACACAGAATATCCCCTCATGGCTTGTGTGGATTCCTGGGGTGTGCAGGTCACGCGAGGAGCAGTGGAAGTGCTGAGTGTGAGCCTGTAGTCGGAGGAGTTGGAGGCTGAGCTGCTGTGTTTGGATCGGAGTCATCATCACATTCAGCTCCATGACTAACAGTTTGGTCCCATTTGCCAGAAATATTTTCATAGTGGACTTTTAATTTCCAAAGCCAGCTTAGAACTCAGAGGAAACAGCTTGTCGTCTTCTTGCTGGAAGGAAGCAGAGGGTTTTTTTTTTTTTGAGAGGCTGAGCATGGTTTTGATAATAAAAGTTTTTACGTTTGAAAATGAAGTGTTTGACAAAGTGCTGATGCCTTCATTTGTTAGGGAAACATAAATGAATTTACCAGAATACATGTTCTTGATCGTTTAGCCAAATTCAATCACAGTTTTTGAAATCTTATCTCAAACTTTTTTAATGTAAAAATGTAAATAAATCAATAAATAGAATAGTCTTTTTTAGGCGATCAGCATTGTGGGTAACGTAGTTGTTGGGTATATAGAACAATGGATTTGAAGCTGAGGAAAATGTGCAGACAGAAGTGGTGACAAGTTTTAGAAGCTGTGCATTGTATTCAGTGTTTAATAACTGGAAATGAAAACCTATTTAATATATTTTTAAAAACACCATGTTTACGTTCCAACTCACTGAAGAGTTGGAAAAAAAAAAAAAAGATTAAAGCAGAAAAGTTTCCAGTATTGATTTGGATGCAGTCAATCGTGCATCCTATTCATAATTTGACATTCCATTTTTTAACTGTGTTTATTAAACTGCAGATCTTATTGCCTTCTTTTTTAAACACTTAATTTTTGCTCCTGTCTCTTTAAAGAGAAAGACTAATAGTTCATTTCCTGTCTGAAGCATGTCAGTAGCCACTGGGCAGTCAGAATGCAAATGTGTTTAATGATGATGATGATGATGGTACGTACTGTAGGCTGAGAGAACAACAGCCTGGACTACAAATGAGAGCCTTCTGACGATTTAAGAGAAGTGACTTTTGGGGAACATCTCTCTTTGCTGTTGGCTTTAAAGGTTGGAAGAGCAAATCCAGAATACATGGAAAAAATGGCAAGATTCAGGAATCAAAATGTAACCTTTTACTGGCTTTTTTTCCTGCTTTTATTGCAGCACAACTGGGCCTGCTATATCTAAATCAAGTTATTTGTTTAGAGATGTAAATAACTTTTAAACACCTGCTTATTTTCTGTTTTTCATGACTTTTGAACATCCATCCATCTTCTGGAGCTGCTTTGTCCTCCACAGAGGGTCGCGGGGAGCTGGTGCCTAACTCCAGCGGTCAAGGGGCGAGAGGCGGAAGACACCCTAGACGGGTTGCCAGTACATCACAGGGCCAGACAGAAACACACAGGACAAACACAAACAACCAGTCACACACCCACTCACACATAGGAAATTAACCAAACAGCCATGTGTTTGGTCTGTGGGAGGAAGTCAGTGTACCCGGAGAGAACCCACGCATGCATGGGGAGAACACGCAAACTCCACACAGAGGCCGCAGAGGTTGTGGGAAGCAAACCCACAACCTCCTTGCTGCGAGGCAGCAGTGCTAACAACTGCACTACCATGCAGTCCTAGATTGAACATATTCCCCAAAATGACCCCACATGCAATTACTCTATAATGAAAGATAGACCTAATAAAAACTTGTTTGTAAAACTTGTTTAGGGTTTGTTCTGATGCATTCTGGGTAACAATCTGATTCTCCTATTAATATTCATAGATAACCAGATGCACCACTGAACACCAGATTTACACACACACACACACACACACACACACACACACACACACACACACACACACACACACACACACACACACACACACACACACACACACACACACACACACCCTAAAGACAGAGGACAGATGTTAGTCTCACATCTTCTAGATATCATGACTCATAAACATCTGCTTTAAGGACAGTTGGGAGCAACTTATCATTATTATTTGTTACCAAATTATTGTGAATATTACGATTCGCTGAAAAAATCAATAGTATGGTTCAGCTGATACTGAGTGCATTACTTAGGCGCACTTCAAACAAAAGACTTTTAGGAGAGTTTTGATTGAAAATTCCTAACTAATCAAGTTGCTTTTTCCTTTCCCATCCAATTAAAAACAAAACACTCACTGCAAGGGAATCAAAATGCCAATCTTCTTCTTTCTTTATCCAAAAGCATCTCTTCTTTTCCTCGTCTGCCATGACAACCACTCACACAATTCCCTCTCTCCAGCACTACTGGGCTGCAGGCCAGAGTTGTGAGATCAAGAGTTTCTTTCAATTCTACATTCTTTCTCTCAGACGCCACATTTCCATCACACTGAAAATGCAGGCTTTAGTATTTATAGGTCTTCTCTTTTCTCTTAGAAGACTGTTTTTGGCAAGTTCCCACCCTGTGCATTAGACAATGAAGTGAAGATTGACTGTGGGAAAAGAGAAGCAAGGAAATAAATATTTGCTATTCTGTTTGAATTGTTTTGCAGAATGTATTCCTTATTTTATTTATATGTCATCTGATCTACTTCCAAAAGTTGTGCCTTCTAAAAGTTATTTAAGATAATTGAAAATGTCCCAAAGACAATATTTAATCAGATCAAGAGCAGGACAATCATTTAAACACTTTACAGTGTATTCTGCTTTTATGAGGAAATATTTATAATATTGAAGTTAAGGATATCTGAGATTTAATTTTGATTCTTCAATGTTGAAGAATCTGAATTTCAATTGATTGCAGCAAAGCTCTGATGTATCTGGAAAAAAAGCAAGAAATGATGTGGAACAGCCAAGTCAGTCAGACAATGCCATTGACTCAGTTCACTGCAAAAACTGATTTCTACAAAAGTAGCAAAAGCCTTGTTTTTAGACATTTTATCTTATTTTTAGTCTGAAAAGAAAATATCTTCTTACAGCCCTACTTGAAATTACCCTTAAATATAATCAAATGTTCTAGATTTGCATTAAAAATAATCTGCCAATGGGGTAAGCAAAAGTTGCTTAGAATCCTTAAAAATAGCAATTTTTTCTGCTTTCAGAATTTGCTAGTTTTAAGAATTCTAGCCAAGCAACTTTTGCTTAATCCATTGGTAGATTTGTTTGCTCAAATTTAGAAAATTTGAGCATAATTAAGAAGATTTGTTAATTTCAATAGGGCTGTAAGAATATATATTCTTTTCGGACTAAAAATAATTTAAAATGTCTAAAAAACAAGGCTTTTTTACTTTCTTAGAAATCAGTTTTTGCAGTGTTGATGCTCAACTCTCTGACACCTGGCAAAAGAGGAGATTTTGCTCATTTCTGCATCTGGATTTCTGCTTTAAACCTATTACATTTTGCACTGTTCTTTAAAAATAAAAGAAAGGATTATTATGATCTTGACTGAACTGAGTGGATAGAATAGTTAGTAAATGAATGTAATGGTTGATAATGAGGAAAGTCTCCAGTATTGCTTTTGATCCAGACTTGTGTGTCACACTGCAGTGCATCTGGGCTTTATCAGCATCAGCTACATCAAGGGAAGTTTAGCCATGTTTGTCTGTGCGTCTGTTATCATTTCTGGGTTATGAATCATATCTTTGATTGCACATTCTGCCTGAGAGTGTAAGCACAAGGAGGAGTATGTGTACATTCATGTGTGTGTAGCACGCTGCGTATCCCCAGATGTGCCGAGCAGGTGGTCATATTACTCTCCTGTGAGCTAAACTGCAGAAAGGGGAGGACACACACACACACACACACACACACACACACACACACACACACACACACACACACACACACACACACACACACCAGCTCGCTTACATGTAGCGCAAGTTACACCCAGACAAAAAAAGAGAACAGAATCAAAACGCATCTTCTTTATGTTCAGGGTTCAGGGTTCACCTTATATGCAGTGTGCACATCTGTCTGCAAGCTCTCATGAGCGTACATGATTGAGCACATGTGTGCTTGTCATGACGCCTCACCTCAGCTCTCCCACAGCTTCCCGGCAGCTTCCAGAGGATGAAAGAGAGTGAAACCCCAGACTAGTGGGGCTCCACAGCCAATTACGATTGTTTATTTAGCCAGCCACGGCCGCCTAACAGAACAGGAGCGCACAGCCAGCCACACAGCCCTGCAGGAGAAACCTCTCTTGTCTTGCTTTTCCTCCTTTTTCCACTGATTTAAACTCCACTGACTACATCTCCTCTTCTCCCTTTTCTCTCTCTCTGGTTCTGCCTGTTCTCTGTATATTCTGGGTTTTTCTTTATGATCTAATACCTACAGTATTCATCATCATGTTTGAGAAGTTGTCAGGTGATGAGACTAATAAGGTTTTTTGTGTAATTTTACTTTATTATGATCCACTTCACACAAGGCTTATATGCAAGTATACACAAATAGTTAATCCTTTTTCTTCTAGCCCTTTTCAGAATCTATTCTTTTGTAAAACAATATGCTAGTTGTGGCTGAAGTCTGTCATAAATTATTGCCTATTTTAGCTGCTAAACATCTGCATTTAAGCCAGTCACTTCGGTGTTTGGACTCAGAACATGACAGAACTTGGGTTTGTCCTTTTCTGATTTTTACTGATTCCGACCAGAATAATTCATCCAACCTTTTCTTTGATGTTTTCAAAAGATAGAAAACCAAAGTGAAACGTATTAATGGATTTTCTGTGCATGTAGCTGCTGAACAAAAAATGACTTTTTGGGTGAAAAATAAAATGAATGACTCACTTAAAGGGGAGTTTACACACTTTTAGATCAAATCTCACTGCAGGCTTTTGATGTTCCTGCACACAACAGTTCCCCTGCCTGATAATAGCAGGAAGTGTAGCTATCAACAAAAATCCTCTTCCTCATTTATCACTATGGGCTCTACAGCGTCTCCTCTTCTCTAGTCTCTCTTCTTTTCTCTCTCACTCAACTAGACTTTCTTTTCCACCACCTCAAATCAGCACAAATGTCCCATGATGGATTGGTTCACCAACTGATGCCTGTAGAGGGCTTTGGTGCTGTGTGTGTATGTGTGTGTGTGTGTGTGTGTGTGTGTGTGTGTGTGTGTGTGTGTGCGTGAGTACAGAGGTGTGTGTTGGGGTGTGAATTGGAGAGGCAGTGAGCACCAAGCACAGGCAGGGGGTAACTGGTGACGTTATTTTCCACCACAATACATTTATCATGCTTAGACTTGCTTTACCAGGGGGGCCTGAGTCTTTGCTGAGCTAACCTCTCCAACAACACCTCATACATTTTAAACATACCTGTTGCACCCTTAGACTGCATGAATTGGTTGACCACTAGAGTCTGTCTCGGAAAAAATGAAGAGATTTTTCACCAACTTTTTTGTAAAGTTGTCAGTTTTTTTGTCTAATTTAAAATGTATCTATAGATACACATATGCATGTACAGTACCATGCACACACACACAAACACACACATTGACTGGCGCTTGTGCTTCCAGGAAAGTGGAAAATTCTTAAAGGACCTTTGTGGACCTCGACACACACCGTCTTTCCCCTGAATGGTTGGGGAAGTACCTGTTTACTCTGACACACACTTTGAGTTCCTTCTGAGTTTCCTGAGCACACAAACAAATCTCTCCAGGTGTGGTCGTGATGCAAACTGGACAAAAGGATTCCAGTGCTTTGAATCCCAGTTTGGAGCCAGAGATGCCGATGCACATCTTAGTAAATGAGTTTAATGAGTGCAACATTTGGGAAAGTTTGACTGAGTTGGTTTACTCATAGAGTATGGAGGACGGACCCTGCCAAAACGGACAATAAATAAATGAATAAATATATAAGGAAATAAATAAATTAATGAATTAATGTGGAAATACATTTGGAAAAAGATAAATAAATGTGAAAAATAATTTGGAAATAAATAAGTAAATAAATCTATTATGCAATAAATGTATTTATTTATTCTTTTATTCATTTATTCTTTTATTTATTTATTCTTTTATTCATTTATTATTTTATTCATTTCTTATTTTATTCATTTATTCTTTTATTCATTTATTCTTTTGGTTATTTATTCATTCATTTATTCTTTTATTATTTTATGCATTTATTTATTTATTCTTTTACTTATTTATTTATTCTTTTACTTATTTATTTATTCTTTTATTTATTTATTTATTATTTTACTTATTTATTTATTCTTTTATTTATTTACTTATTCATTTATTCTTTTACTTATTTATTTATTCTTTTATTTATTTACTTATTCATTCATTTCCACTTTTCCTTTTACTTTCCCTCTTCAAGTGTATGTTAATGAGGAGGCTGTTCCTGCCTCAGGTCTAAACCCTGATTTGTCAGCTAGAAAAATGGTGTCAACCAATCAGCTCCCAAGAAAATCAGTAACTCAAACTCTGGCTAGCAGCACTGTGGACTCCATTAGCTCTTAGCTCCGTCTCACTGCTTCCCACAGAGGTGGAATCTCCCCTGGCTCTGAGTGCGGTGTCTTCAAGGTAAGTCCCGTTTTACTTTGTTAATGTCCAATTATATGCATTATATTGTTTTTACCGTGAGCTAGGACCCATCATTGAACTTTGTTAGATATGTTTTTCACTCAAACAATGTCTTGTTTGAAGCTAACCAGACGTGGCTAACTTTAGCTAGCTGCTCCTCCTAGCCTGTAGTTTGGCCTTGTCCTTGCTTTGTTAACTGCTACAAATTATATGCCTGAACATATTTCCAAAAATTTATTTTCCCTAATAAATACAATAGTGGTCACTCAGTCATTTTGG
>SSNR01000043.1:849759-869888 GCA_006937965.1 Callopanchax toddi | reverse complement strand
CCAAAATGACTGAGTGACCACTATTGTATTTATTAGGGAAAATAAATTTTTGGAAATATGTTCAGGCATATAATTTGTAGCAGTTAACAAAGCAAGGACAAGGCCAAACTACAGGCTAGGAGGAGCAGCTAGCTAAAGTTAGCCACATCTGGTTAGCTTCAAACAAGACATTGTTTGAGTGAAAAACATATCTAACAAAGTTCAATGATGGGTCCTAGCTCACGGTAAAAACAATATAATGCATATAATTGGACATTAACAAAGTAAAACGGGACTTACCTTGAAGACACCGCACTCAGAGCCAGGGGAGATTCCACCTCTGTGGGAAGCAGTGAGACGGAGCTAAGAGCTAATGGAGTCCACAGTGCTGCTAGCCAGAGACTGACTTTCTTGGGAGCTGATTGGTTGACACCGTTTTTCTAGCTGACAAATCAGGGTTTAGACCTGAGGCAGGAACAGCCTCCTCATTAACATACACTTGAAGAGGGAAAGTAAAAGGAAAAGCGGAAATAAATGAATAAGTAAATAAATAAAAGAATAAATAAATAAGTAAAAGAATAAATGAATAAGTAAATAAATAAAAGAATAAATAAATAAGTAAAAGAATAAATAAGTAAAAGAATAAATAAATAAATAAGTAAAAGAATAAATAAATAAGTAAAAGAATAAATAAATGAATGAATAAATAAATAAAAGAATAAATGAATAAAATAAGAAATGAATAAAATAATAAATGAATAAAAGAATAAAATAATAAATGAATAAAAGAATAAATAAATAAAAGAATAAAAGAATAAATACATTTATTGCATAATAGATTTATTTACTTATTTATTTCCAAATTATTTTTCACATTTATTTATCTTTTTCCAAATGTATTTCCACATTAATTCATTAATTTATTTATTTCCTTATATATTTATTCATTTATTTATTGTCCGTTTTGGCAGGGTCCGTCCTCCATAATATAGCAGCACAGAGTGAGAATAAAGGTCTGTTCACTGACTCATTTCACATGGGTGCCTGTGGTTTGTTCCTGTCGTGACCACAGGGCATGTGCGTGTGTGTGTGTGTGTGTGTGTGTGTGTGCGTGTGTGTGTGTGTGTGTGTGTGTGATCTTGCCCTTTCTCAAACCTTCACTCAACAACATTGACATCACTCTGGAGAGCCAAAGATCACGGAGCCCAAACACTCCATGATATCATTTTACAAAACCTGACAGCACTTTGATGAGGCTGAGAATTAGGAAATGGCAGAGCTGACTAATTTCTTAGCATTTTTTTCTGTTGAGTGTTCTGTGATCACCAGAACTCTGCACATGTTGGAGGAGAAATTAAATCTTTAAGTGCTCCTTCTGTGTCTATTGTCAAAAAATCTGGAGAGAAAAAAAAATTGCTTTGTTTTGTTGGTTTTGGAAACAACAAACGACTCACTGTTTAAAAAAACAGATGTCTTCTCTCCCTTTTGTATCTGTATAAACCGATGTGAAAATGTTTTTGCTCCCTAAATTTATTAGCCACTCCTGGTGGCAACAACTTTAATCAAGTGTTTGTGATAACTAGTAATGAGTCTCACGTCACTGTGGAGAAATTAATTCCAACTATTCTCTACAGTATTGTTTCAATTCAGCCACATTGGAGGGGTTTTCATCATGAGCATGTGGTCAAAGGTCAGATGTTCTCCTCCAAGATTTCCTTACAGCAAGTCATTCAGGCCCTGAAGCAGCAAAGCAGCTCCATACATCACACTACCACCACCACCACGTCTGACTGTTAGTATGATGATGTTTTAGAGAAATACAGTTGGTTTTAATCCAGATGGAATGAGACACACAGCTTCCAGAAAGTTTTGCTTTTGTCTCATCAGTTGAAAATCTTTTCCTAAAAGTCTTGAGGATCACCAAGATGCTTTTTGTATAGCTTATTTATTTTAATGAATGAAATCATCATTAGAAAACTCAGGTTTTCATTGTCTGATACTGCAATGTGTTTTGTTGTGTGATAAGTAAACAAAAACAGAAACATTTTTCACACTGTTACTGTAAATAACAAGGGCTGCATTCCACTCCTGCAGCTGTTCTGGTTGTAAGTGAATGCGGCCCTTGTTGGTACTGGCTAAGAAGTGTTTTGAAAGACTTTCATCACACGTCAACAAAAGGCGACATGCAGGTCATGTTTGCAAATTTTCTCATAAACCACTGAATGAGTTTTAATAACAGTTCATCATTTCTCCTTATAAGAAAATCTTAGTTTGTGTGCCTTCAAATAGTATGTTTTTAATTAAAACAATGTATTTGTATCACACTAATTTCTTTATGTGGAAGCTAGCTTTAACCAACTGCTTTTTGCTCCTGTTGATGAGAATAGAGAATTTAAACAAGACATTTCAGAAACTTTGTACATATTTAGAGATGCTGCTTGAGGATGTTGTTGAAAAACAACTAAGATCAAACAAGTATTTGAGATATTGTATAAAATAAATGTTAAAGGTTAGTTAAGATCTGGATTTCATTCAAACACAACCTCAAATACTAAGTAAAATTGAGATATTTAAAAAACCTAGTCCTATATGTGTCCAGCTGCTCCACCAAGACTTTAGTATTTTTAAAGTTCCTTGAGCTCTGCTCCTAATACTGTTGTTTTCCCTGTATTCTGTTGGAGCCACTCTCCCAGTCTGGGGACACAGTCTAATGTCCACATTAACACCAGGTCCACCTTGGACTTAATCTGCCACATCTGCTCCAGTTGCTCTTTTTATGCATTCAGCCTGATGTGACTGTCAGCAGATATTTATGACCTCCTCTCTGCCTTTTGTCAGCCACCATGATAAATCCTCAGCCTTCTCAGACACCAGTAGGACCTCTAATTCACTCAGGTGTTTCTGTATTTTAAATTTGTTTTTCAGCATTTAAATTTTCAGATGTCTTGCCACCTGTCTAGATATGTTGGTCATGCCCAGATAATGATGTTGAATCTCTTTGCCTTTTCTAGCCCCTGGTTAGATTATTTTTTGATCAGCTGCTTGTTCTATGATGCTAACAAATGCTCCACATTATTTCCTCTCCATCCTTACTGGCCTATCTGGTGCTGCCTGAGACACGTCCTCATCAGTTCAACCTGGAGGGAATAATTCAACGTTTCCTGTTTAATTCAGATTACTGTCTCTGACAATCAATAATACACTTTCTTGTTCAGGGTTCTTGAAATTTGATGGAACTGGTCACACAATGGGGTAAGTTTTCTTTCTTCATCCTCACTAACTTCTTTATATATAAGGGAAAATGCTATTTTTACACCAAAAAGGTGAACTGTTGTTTGAAATGTCATATTTCAACACAGTGTTGAGAAATTGGAGGACAAATACCAGACAGAGGACACAAACTACATCAGGTAAACACCACTAAAGGAGCAGTAGATCAAAGACCTGACAGGGCCTGAGAGATGCATTGTTGATTATTTACTGTTAGACAAGTTTTAAGAGCTAATAACTCTGAGAAACACCCTTTTTGTCCTAAAAAAAAAAAAAAGAAACCTTGGTTACCTTGATCAATTTCTTTTAAATATAACAAATAATTTGTAAATGTAAAAGATAAAGTTGGTTTAATCTAAGTCTATAACTAGATGCTACACTGACTATACTTTGATTTTTACTGATGGTTTTGTGTTTTGATTTGATTTTTTTTGCCTGAAGCATCAAGTGACCTAACCGAGAGCCAAAACAGTCTCTGGAATGAATAGATTAGAATAAAAATGACTGCAAAATATCCACATGAAAACTTCAGAAAATATGGAGAAAATCTGAAAAGAAATTTTAAAAAATGAGAACATTTGAGAACTTTTCACCAGACTTGTGCATTCATTATGAAGACCTCCAGTAAGTGACCTAAAGGGCCTCATCTCTGTTGCTTGATGAATAATTTAGATCAATGTGGACAATCCGTCTTCTTTATTTATCAGTAGATGCACCTCCATAAAAATACATTGCAGTCCTTCACTTACCATCTCCGTCTCTCTAATTTGACCGTCAGGTTGGCAGAACAGCTGCAGGCCTGCAGACTGGCAGGGCTATTGTTTTCATTTCCCCTCCATTAAACACAGCCTTAGGAGAAAACACAGGGAAAGTCAGGGAGGAGAGTTGAGGGAAGAGGTGGGGAACCATCTTTTTGGAGGATCTGTTGCTACTAGACAGTGTGTGTATCCTAACAGCAGCTGTCCACAGGGGGAAACTTGGCTGGACACATCAAAGGCTCATTCACAGCCCACCTCTAGCATCTGACACACAACCTCGCAGACAGACACAGGCTTCCTCCCCTTCCTTACGTTAAATGTACAAGTTATAATGAACATAAAAATCCCTATAAAAGGCCTAATTGTCAGGTTGAAGGAAGTCATGTTCCAGCCTGGATTACCTAAACAGTCCGCTGTCAGCAGTGAGGTCTGCTTTTACGATTGTTCTGGTTTTCGTGTAAATGAATTAAAGTTCCATTTCAGTGGCGCCCCGTGTATATGCCAACACATTCTTCAGATTGAGAGCTGCTTTGGCCTCGCTTCAACACATTTCTCTCACAGACTCTTTAATAAGCAGCAGTCCTTACAAACCCTCCCCCAAAAGACAGAGAGGAGGAGGAGGGGGATAAGATTGTTTTTTATGCAGCGCCTTACAAGAGTCCTCAAAGGCTCAGAGGATGAAGTTTCAATTTATTTGCTTGTTAAATCTCCCCTTGTTCTGCAGGAGGAACTCAATCATGCCGCTCTGCTGCCATCATGAGGAAACGACTAAGAACTACAAATGTATCCTCCATCCTAAGAGTTAGTCTTCAGGTTTTGTCTAATTAGTTTAAAATATCAGCTGATTAATGACATTGTGAGTTCATGGAATCTGAGGGGCAAATTAAATGAATCATTTGCCATTAAATGAAAAAAAGGGGAAATAAATTACAATTAAAATGAAACAACTTAAAATTTGTAATAATAAAATTTTAAAAGTAACTAAATTAATCAGATAAATATGTAAAAAATTGATTTTTTTATTACATTAAATAATGATTAAAATATATTATATTAAATATTGTAGAGCAGGGAAGCAACATCAACTGTATGAGGATGAAGGGTTTCTTCAAGCTAATTCAGAACTTGAAATAAAAAAAAACACTTTTGGATGTTCTTATGTTGCTACAAATAAATAAACCTGTGTGTCTTATCATAGGGATGGATTGTGTTTCCATCGTGTTTTAAATAAATATTTATTCCTTTCAAATGAACTCTAGAATTTTTGCAGCAAATTCATACAACACATGGGCAGCATTTACATTTAATTACTTTATATAAATTTTAATTTTATATATATAAGCTTCATTTTTCTGGACATGCATTTTTACCAGAATACTTAAGCTTTTAATTTGTTTTTGCAAAATAATTTTCTTCCATTAATGTCAAACATTATGGGGATTTGTTTGTTTTTGTCATTGTGGTTGTAAAAAGATTCTGTTCTGCTCAGTTAAACATAACACATATATGATCAGCACCTTACATATAAGGTAATGAAATGCAGTCCGCCACTGTAAATATGAAATACAAAATGTTTTATAATTGTGTATGAAATAAAAAAAGTATTTTAATGCCTAATATTTGTGTTATATGGAAAAAAGTTATTTTACGTTGTTTTTTTTTTTTTTGCAGGATTGACAGCTTTTTTTTTATATGCCCCATACGCTTCTATCTTAAAGAAAAAGAAATCCACACCCTGCTAATTTAAAAACACAAAAAGTACAGTTTTGTTATCATTTAGTTTTCACATGATGTTTTCTACCACAATAAACAGACTGTGGCAGCAGCAGCAGCATTTGAACAATAACATCTAATGAAAAGAGTCAATGATTCGATTTGAAGGTTTTACCTTCATTTGCATGCAACAGGAACACGTGTGCAATTACAGCCTTTTAAATGCACAATTCCCAGCTAAAATGAAACTCACATTCAGACATCTACATAAATTGTGTAATATATTTATATATTTTCTTTATTTTTGAGGGAAAATGTCTGTCTGCGTGTCTGTTGAATGTCTGCGTGGTGAAATGTTCTCTGGATCTCTCCCTTCTGCCCCTCCGCCTGCACAGCTGAAACAACACAAAGCAGAGGACACTTAAGAGCTCTGAAATTTCCTCTTCCCACCAGATTCTTAATCTCTCCACTCATCTCCTGCCAAACCTTCATCGTGGCATGTAAATGTCAGCTGTGTCTGTGATGGATTAACTGAGAGAGCGACTGTGTCAGTTATTATCTCTGCTGCACAAAGATGAACACATTAACACTCACGGAGTTAATCCGCAATTATGATCCAACTAATCACCCCATCAGGTTGAGGTCTCACCTGTTGGAAAATAACTGGTCACCATGGCAACAGTGGAGAGCTTGGAGTGACACATACAATATAAAAAGGAGGGGTGGGATATAAAGGATCAACTCATCCGTTTTATGTAACACCTGAAGAAAAGACAGAAACAGAGGAGGAACCAGATGGAGTGGATGAAGGGAGCCCAGACTCCTTCAGACAGATTGAGGTCGTGATGTTTCTCATCACTGACAGAGACGGAGGCTCTCTCTCGCTCGCTCTCTCGCTCGCTCTCTCTCTCTCTCTCTCTCTCTCTCTCTCTCTCTCTCTCTCTCTCTCTCTCTCTCTCTCTCTCTCTCTGCTGTGTTCTGGGCTTTGTTCTCCTTAATCTCTTGACCTGTTGCTTATCCAGACAAATGAAAGGTGTTTAAGGATTTTGAGCAAGAACACAATCCTTCTGATATAGCTTCAACAAAGCCCCATTAATGAACCTGACTTGTACCGTGGATTAACACCGTTTTAAAGGGATTAGACTCTGTGTGAAACTGTCAGGTTAAACAGAGCAGCAGATTTGGTTTGCATAATATCAGCAGGAATCTGGGATTAAAGAAAAGGATGAGATACATCAGAATGAGAGAAGATTATGGATTTGTTCCCCTCTCACACTGAAGGAATGAATGAGAATTTCACACACACACATGCACATGCCCTGTGGTCACGACAGGAACAATGAGAATTTATGTTTGCTTTTGTTTCCCCAGCTTTAAAAAAATTCAATAACAGGTTTGACCTGCAGGCAGCAAGTTTAGCATGTCAACTATTTTGTGCAGAATATGGTTTGGTAATTTATTGGTGAGAAAGAAAAGCGTTTTAAAAGATGTAACCTTAATAGTAGCATGGTTGCTCCAAAACATATTATTATTATAAATGGTGTTCTTATTTGTAAGTTATTCATGTCTTAATATTTCATAATACATAGCTTTGACCTTGTGGAGGACCTGGTGTTCAAGATTAACCAAAAAGACAAGTTAATTCAACTGTTTTCAGACCAAAATAAAGTATTTCACAACATCAAATGTGAACATTTGTGCAATCCTGGTGTGTTTGTTTGAGCAATATCAAACGTAAAAGACGAATCAGATAGGTGGCATAATCTAAACTTTGACTTATCTCCCTTACACCAATGTCATTTTAGGACATGAGAATTCTGCTACTATTTTACCCTAATAACACAGATATGAACTGATGAAAGAGAGATTCATCAAACTCATCCCAGACTTCTACGTTTATCCAATCACCTTTACTAAAAATCACATATTTAGTTCCCATAAAGTTTTATTTTATGTTACAAAATTTATCAACAGTAAAGCAGGAATTAACATACAGCCTGAAGATTAGGGATAAAGTAAATTATACAAACTCAAATAGGAAAGTCAGGATGTTTTTTACACAAGTAAATTAAAGGAATCAAACTTGATTTCTTGCAGGGTTTTCATTTTATTTGGATGTAGTGTAAACTATGAGTAGAAGGTGGAACCACCATTAGAGAAATTGACAGAAAACACAAGAAAGAGAACTTTATTAGTGCTTTTTGCAAACGTTAAGATAATAGACTTTACATTACCATCAGATTGAGTTTAACCCTCATAACTTACCTAATAATGTAAACTATAGAAGTCCCATGAAACATATCAGTTTAGACATGTAATGTAAGAAAAAATGTCCAAGATAAATAATACCCTGACAGCATGAATTACCAGGGGGCTTAAAGTCTTCATTTTTCACAAATCTGTGTCACAAATCAGATAAAGAAGTCATGCTCTGTCAAAGGTAATATTATAAAGATCAGACAGTAATAAATACTGATCATGTCTGCTGAAAGGAACACTCTTGGGCTGCTTTAATATTAGGCAGCATGAGTAAAGTAAAGCAAATAATTTATGTTTATGGGGGATGGAGGAGTTAGCAGTTATTTTATGGGTGTTCTTCCCTTTTTGACTTACATGTTTATTGTAATTTCTTTGCACAATAAAAGACATTATCTTAAAACATCATATTTTCCAATACTCAAACATTTTCATTGATTTGATTTTAAGTGCAGGAGATTTTATTGTCAATTTTTGCACAAGAGAGGGCAGCAGAGAGTTAGCTTCAGTTCTCTGGATGAACAGACGCCATATGGAGGTTAAGGGCACACATGCATGAAGACATCCGTTCGGCTTATCACACAGAAGCGGTTTCTTCTACACGTGCGCACAGAATGAAAAATAAATAAAACATCGTTAGCACATGTTACAACAGTGGAGCATGGTGCACAACCATCATCTCAAACGTTGCTCTACAGAAACAAATCTGCAGTTTTCTATCAAAATATAAAATGAAGAATACATTTAAAATAAAATCATATATATATATATATATATATATATATATATATATATATATATATATATATATATATATATATATATATATATATATATATATATATATATATATATATATATGTGTATGTATGTATATGTGTGTGTGAAGAAACAGATGGGAACATATTTTGAGAAGTGTTAAAGTTTCCTCCTTTGACCATCTGTTCTATAATAGTCTACAGAAGAGCTGTAGTGATGCTAAACTACTCCCTGACAGCATCCTCCTACACACAGCTTGTCCAAGTGTGACATTCATCTCAGCTGAGCTGAGAATCCTCATCAAAGAGGCTTTTTTAAATTTTACGAGACCAATTTGGAGATGTTTCCTCTCCATATACATGCCATTTTTATCAAACAGAAATCTCCCAAATTCAGACGTTTTGTCCTCTTCCTGTAGCAAATAAAGACTACAGCAAGTCCAGTCACACACTTCTCCATGTGACCAGCTTGTGTCTGTAGGAGAGACTCAGAAAGAGCAAACAGAGTGCTTCAGGATGGAAACCAGACAAACAGAAATGTGTGTGAAGGAACAACAACATAATTATTTTATGAGAGCTGCTGTGGGTGCTCTGCACCTGAAGGCAACGTGGTTCTCAGAGAGGGTGAAAATGATATGATTCAAGTTACCAAAGGCAACCACATGGGCAGAGGGCATCCTAAATATACACACAGCACACACACATATATATGCCCGCATACATCATCTTCTCATATTCATGAATGGCTGCTGCTGCATGCATCACAAATCCCCATGCAGCACCCAGCTGTGAGGAGAGGTTCCCTCTAACACATATCTGTACTGACAGTGGTCACGTTTTGTGCTGAATCACTCACGTGCTGCTTCCTGCTTCTAAACAGCAGACGAGATTTTTTATATGGGAATGAGAGTTGGGATGGCAGTCACTGACATCACTCCCCGTGACAAAGTGCTAATGGTGTTCCCAGAGGGGTTGATGGCGTGAGGAGGCGAAGATAAGCTGCTAAAGTCACCCCACATCCATCGACACAGCTTGGAAAAGCTGCACGTCTTTGGTTCCTGTTACAGACACAGAGCAGACACACGGGCATCCTGGTGAATATTTGTGAGGGTGACCTAGCTTATTATTTCAAGTTAGTTCGTCCATTTTCAGACTGACATCAGAAATACTGTTGAACTCCTTTTTTAAAAACAGATATTCATGTTCCAGAGGTCTTAAATGAAATGCAAAATACAACTGGATTACAGCACTGAAGCAGCTGATGGTGTGTGACTCACAGACACTCAATTACCTGATAGAAAAGTACTCAACAAATACCTATTTACACCTAGTTCAGCTGTGATGGGGTAACTGAGGCTAATGACTGCATATTTTATAGCTGTTATAAGCTGCTCTACAGCCACAGTTATGCAGAAAATCACGTGTACACGACTACTGATGTATGCATGTTCCTATCAGGTTGCAAAAACAAAACATCTGTCCTCTTGGTCTAAGAAAGCCTGGTTTTAACCTCTCCTCTCCACAAAGGACTGTCCTCTGTGGTCAAAGCTCCATCTGTATTGATTATATGATCACTGGTCATTTATTTTGCTGCCTGCTTAATGCATCAACCTGTCTTACATTAATAAAACTCAGCACAGGAGTCCCATTAATTATATTTATTGAACCCTGGTCTTTCATATCAACATTCCCTATTGCTCTGACGTGTTGACTGACTAATAAAAAATCTGAATGTTCAACTTTTGGCCAGGAAAAACATGGACTAACAGACAAAACACATACCTATGAAATCTTAAACATTAGACAAAGCAGCGGTCAGTTCTGGGGAATTTGTTACTGTGATCTTTACATTTGATTAAAATTATTATAATAGGATTTAAAGCTGGGGCTGAGGAGATAAAAATCAGGAGGAGGCCATGAGCAGGAACAAGCAGAACTGGCCTCATGTCAACATCAGCGCTCTTTCATGGAAAATGATAAATGTTTGTGTGGCAGAAAGGGGGAGGATGGATGGATGGAAGCAGAAATAATGAGAATCAATGGCAAGATTTTGATTTTAAAAGTGTGTGTGTGTGTGGGGGGGGGGGGGCGCTATTGGCTTGAGTATATGGGTGGGGGGTGGGAAAGGGGAGCTTGAACGGTGCTAGTATATCTATCCCACACTTATAAACAACATCCAGTATCCATCTATGATAGCATAACATTGTTTTTGGACAGTAAAAACTGCAGGGGTCAAATCTGCTTTTTGAAAAAGTGCAGGGGACTTGACCCCCCCCCCCAAACCCACAACCCCCATTGAAATTATGTCCACGAAGAGAGAGTAAAGTTAAAATGCTCAGAATATCTATCAAATCAGAGCGACTACGCTCCAGACGTCTTCTAGTTACAGAATGAATGGAAACTAAATTGTGCAACTCTAAAATTCCATCCATATCATTAAAACCATCAAAACAACTGCCAACAACACTGAATGGTTGTCAGGAGGTTTCACATGACAGAAAATTCTTCCCTAAAGAGAAAATCATTGCAGCGTCCTCAGTAGGTAACTTATCTCAGTTTGATAAGAAGGACATTTATAAATTAGCAATGACAGACATGTCAGCTTGGGGTTGATAAATTTATCTCCTCTGAGCACACAGGCCTTCAAAGCCTGCACACATTCACTTTAACTGAATGCACTTTCAACCTGTTTGTTGCTGTAAGGCTCACTATTTGTCTGTTTGTCTGTCTCCATTGAAATTTGCTCTTGAGTGGGTGGCAACAGACAGGATCAGTGGAATATTTATACGCCTCTGGCCTGGAGGGGTTTCTCTGTTGTCAGTATAAGAATTTATTGTGTCTGCAGTAATCTGGATGTTCATTGAATTATTGGAACAGCCGAAGAGTTCAGAAGGGCATGAGAGTGGGTAAGAATTAAGACATGAAAAGCAACACAAAAACACATTTTAGTAATAGGAAGAAATAGAGAAGATGAAGAAAAACTAGAAAAATGAACAGAGACTAAATTCATTTCATTGTAAGGCTGCTAAATATAAATAAAATGAAAGAAAATAAATGGATAAAGATGATTATACGGTACATTTTTGGAAGAAAAAAAACACCAAATGCAGAATTTCAAGCCAATTTGACTAAAAAAAAGATGCTGTAATCCAAGGAATTTTAAACTTGCAAAACAAGAATGACATAAGAATGAATGAAACACAAATCAAGTGGGTCTTAAAAAAGGAAAACAGAAAGAATGCATGTTGATGAATGGATGAACAGGTCAGAGAATCAGAAACAGACTTTCTGTGTGAAAAATGATGAAAGAAAACAATCAGGGACCTGGTTTAACAATATAAAACACCAAAAAGCAGCTATTAAAATGACTGAATGTTGAACAAAAAAGGAAAAGAAAACAACCATGAACACAAAAACCAACAATAAAAACACATAATTTGTCATCTGAGAGGGTGAAGCACTTCTCTAGACCTCAAACTGATTGACTGGTTTATTTTTAACCTAAAACCTACTGATCCTCTGCAAGGAGCAAGTTGAAAACAAAAGTGAGATATAAAGCGTTTGAATTGCTGAAGCCAATAATTAACGCCAAAAATGGAATGGAATTTTCCAAAAGCCTGTCCACTCCCACCTTTGTCATCCTGCTCCCCATGCTCAACAGGAAGTAGCAACCCTATTTCCCCCTGGAGTAAAACATGTTTACATGTGGAACCAGCTGGTCATTTTCCTGAATTAGATTGCTGTCATAACTTGTGTGCCAGTATTACAGCTTCAACAAGCTGCATCTATTAAACAACTGGTGCCTATGGCTAAAAACCTGTATTAGTCTGGTGTGCAGATGTGGCTCAGGGCCATTGTTTTGATGAGAAAGTGTTTCCTAACATCGTATTTCCTGAACCATGTCTAAATATGGTGTGTGGTGAAACAAGCCAAGTCTTTGTCATTTGAACTCAGATCCCTGAAGAGCTTACACATACTGCCTCATAAAAAACGTTATGTTATCAGAAAGCTCTTAAAAGGTTTCCTTTCACTCCATTTAAATATTACATGATAAAGAAGATGATCAGAAGGATTTTATCTCTTTTTTAATGTTCTAAGTGCAGATATATGGCTTCAGGGAAACAACCATAGTAACTTTAAAACAACATAAAGGATTTTCCATGTCAGTAAAGGATCGTTTACCAGATCAATTATTTAGGTCCACG
Organism: Callopanchax toddi; assembly: GCA_006937965.1. Lineage (NCBI taxonomy): Eukaryota > Metazoa > Chordata > Actinopteri > Cyprinodontiformes > Nothobranchiidae > Callopanchax > Callopanchax toddi. The sequence continues at coordinate 856,949 of SSNR01000043.1, read as the reverse complement.
TCTCAGTGAGACCGGGTTATGGCTTGACCCGGTGGTGCAGCCCAGGCTGCCGCTGCTGCTACTGAATCAGCATCTTGTGGTATAGCACTTGTCTGAATGGCTCACATAAATAATTGAAACGGAAACTATAAAACCTGTTTGTGTGCACTGGTGTGGCACGCTTTATTGGAGCTGGAGGACGCTTTGGATGAGGTGAGAGAAGCTGGACAGGAGGTTTAAAAAGAATGACTGTGGGTCTGTAGCCTAACGGAGCCAGAGGCCTAAGGGACCATCGGATGTGGCGTTACATGAACACACAGGTTACGTAAGCACACTGTGACAATGTTCACCACATTTGTGCAACTGCACAATCCAGCTCGCTATTCTTGTCTGAAAAATGACTGGTTCGTTGTCACATAAAGCTGAAATGTCTTAAATTAATTCAGGACAGAGACAAATGAGTCAGAGTGCAATCAAATCCAACTGTCCATGTCTTCATTTCCTGCTTCACTTCTCAGACAAACTGAACGGATCTTCCTTTATTATTGTTGGAATGGAATTTTGTGATTTTCCACATGGAGCAAGCTGCTGAGTAGCTCTAATCATAGAATCAAATTAGTCTCACAGCGGGCTTTCATTGACTGGCCATATGGATTCACATTCGCTGGTCGTTGAGAGCATCGAGCAGAGCATTTCTAAACTGCCAAAAAGCCTTCAACACAATCAGGTGTTTTTTAACAGACAACACTAGAGTCAGCTTCCTTTAGTTCACTGATCGCAATCTTATCATAATCTAAATGAGACACCAGCAACCCTGCAAACCAAAAATAAACAGCAAAAACTCACACAGAAAGCTTCAGTGCAGTAAAAACTTCTCACTAAAATCCATAGAAGTAGGCCTAATATACCATAAACATCTGATGGAATTTACATTTACGATTTTTTTCATGTGTTTAAGCTTTTCTTTAAAATAAAAACCTTACTGAGAAGGTACAAAAATGTCAGTGAAATTGATAAAAAATATTCTTATCTGTTTTTCTACATTTACTTACAATGTTATTAAGCTGTTTTTTGAACATTCCTAAAAAACATAACAATTTGAACTCAATAGGTATGACAGCATCACACCAGAGAAAGCTGTATCTGTAATGTCTGAGGTTTTGAATATTTCTTATCACATCTATACTCATTACAGGAGACAGTTGAGGATCAGTGGTCGTCATTCTGCTGCAAGGTCGGCACTTCAATTCCCATCCATCCACATGTCAAAGTGTCCTTGGCCAAGACAATGAACCTCAGATTATCCCCCAGACGTTCATCAGCGTGTGACTGTACAGGATCAAATGGGTACAGATGGTAGAAATGTTGTAACAGTGTCAGTGAGAACATGATTTTACTTTTAAAATCTTAACATCCATCCATCCATTTTCTGTAGCCGCTTATTCCTCCACAGAGGGTCGCGGGGCAGCTGGCGCCTATCTCCAGCGGTCAAGGGGCGAGAGGCGGGGGACACCCTGGACGGGTCGCCAGTCCATCGCAGGGCCACACAGAGACGAACGAGACAAACAATCACACACCCACTCACACCTAAGGACAATTTACCAGCCCAATCAGCCTGACAGTCATGTCTTTGGACTGTGGGAGGAAACCAGAGTACCCGGAGGAAACCCACGCATGCACGGGGAGAACATGCAAACTCCACGCAGAGAGGCCGCAGAGCCGGGACGCGAACCCACGACCTCCTTGCTGCGAGGCAACAGTGCTAACCAGCTGCGCCACCATGCAGCCAAAATCTTAACAATTAAATTAAAAACTACCGGTATATAATTTTTTTTTTTTTTAACTTTAAATCAAGAAATCTAGTAACCCAGCAGAAGCAATGTTAACCCTTTAATTGGCAGATCAGATGAACTGCTTGGTATTTTAGTTCCTTGTATTTTGCTAAAGCAGGAACTTCATTCGGTAAAGGTTCTAGATCAACATTAGAGTGGGGCAGGCTGCTTTTATAGAGGGGCACATTTTAAAACAAATAAAAATAAAATCATTGTCTTTAAGTATTTCAAATTTTAGTATATAATAACAATTCAGTTACAGTTGCTTTGGACACAATATCTTCAATAAGTTTCAAAATAAAACTATTTTGCAAAAATACTTGGTTATCATTTTCAGTGACATTAAACAGCTCTAATACCTGAGATTCAGCACTTAGCAGGAGGGCCACAGAAGAACCATCCTTGCTTTCATTACAACCCTAATGACACAAAATAAGCAAAAATTCACATTGCCTTTACCTTGATGTGGGAGTTAATGATAAAATTTCAAAAACATAACCTTTTCCTAAACTTTTTGATGTTTTTCAGTCCTTGTTGCACCTTTCCCTGCTTTCAGCTCATCCCTCCGTGTGTAAACAGAGGAGCAGCGGTGTCAGGAGGCAATCAATTCAAGGGCATGTCCTCAGGCAGGCTTTTAATGGCAGTGGCTGCAGCCCGCTGCAGTGATCTGCTTCAAGAATGGCGACCAGTGGGAGGTCTCAAAGTAAAATGCCAGACTGACCAACTCATAAGAAAACCCATGAGTGCATGCACATCACTATATATCACTGTAAGAAACAAGAGTGACTGGTTTCCATCATAAATTATTTTATTGAGTATCTTTTCTTACAAAATATTGGTTACATTGAAAGCTAAACATAAAAATAAAAGTATGTTTCAGCTGTACGTGCAAATATGGTTAAAATTCACAGAAACATAAGAACACAAAACGTACAGGTCACAGTGCAGATGTTACAACAAAAAAAAAAACTGGTGTTTATAACCTTCACGGAAAAAAGGAATCTCCAAAAAGCAAACAAGAGGAAAAAAACACCAGTTTTTAAAATAATAAATTAGTCAGATGAGCTTTCCATGATGAAAGACAACAGCAGTACAATGTGCTAAGGCTGGAAAACATTTTGTCTCTTCACAGCAGAAGCTTTGCACGTAATAAATCACACCCCTCGTCATCTTCTCACTGCACTATTATCTACAATCATAAGTCAATCATGCACAAAAAGCTATAAACACCAAAGTGTTGCTTATTTCGCCCTGATATGTCCCCCCGTCGTTATTCAGCATTCACATGCTCTACGATACAATCACATCATCCCTCACTTGCCTCCTCCTCCTTCTCCTAAATGTCCTGAAGTGAACTTTCAGCGCTCACCCAGAGATCTCAGCTCACATTCTCATTCAGATTAAAGATCAGGCATTACCGTTTGTTACACCTCAAAACTAAACATCATCTCTAGAATCAGCCTCAGTTTAATTTATTCTAAATATAGTTTTTAGATAAATTTACAAGATCATAAAAACAACTGAACCATTTATATCGATACTGCTTTCAGATGCTTTAAAACACACAGGACACAGAACAGATACAGGAAGACATTCAGGATGAAATACGTTTACATACATATCTACACATCAATGTGTTCTGATGCAAAGTATACACACACAGATAATCAGGGCGCCGGCCCTTTAAGGTCTTTATGATTTTGATGCACCAGTGACATCACAACTGAGTAGTATTTAACCTTATCTTCTCTCTACACATTTATTATAATTACATAGTGGTATCAAATTAATTTGTGCCCAAAAAAACCTCAAAACTAAATATTTACTCTAAAGTATTCAGTAAAAAAAAAACACATTTTCTGTTTGAAGAAATGATCAAATACCAATCCTGTTCTAGTCACATCTTTGAAGATAAAGGCTTTCTAGTATTGCACTGTACTTCTATTTGAACGAAATGTACATTTAAGAAGACATTATCCATTTATTTATCCATGGGTTTTGCTACAACTGGACCTTTATTTCCCACAAAGTTTAGAAAAAGCAGATGAGACAAAAGTATATTGGTGCATAAAAGTATCAGCTGTGTGTTTGCAGATATCAAGTATCATCAAACAATTTTCCACCCCATCAAACTAATCAACAACTTCAGCTGACAGCCCTTACATGTGTCAAAGTTGAAGACAAACACCGGAGATGGATTCACCGTGGAACTGATCCAAAACCAAAGTGGTTTACAGGAATGGTCTCCATCCACATACCGGCCTCATTAAATGGAGAGCTTCCCTCCGAGGTCGTGTTGATGTAAACAAAGGCAAAGGGTGCGTTCTGATTACAGTCAGAGTGCTGGAATTTAAAAGCACGCTGCCTGTTGTTCCTCACCTTTCTGACATGTCAGCTCGCGACCTCCTCACAAGCACTGACAAAAGGAGCTGAAAAAACAAGGTGGATATCTACATTCAAGTAAATCTACAAGCATCATCAACAAAATGTGATATTTCAGATTTTTTGAAGTTGCTTATATGAAACGGTTATGATCAATTATATTTCCTGTTGTAGCTTTTCGGGCCTGTTTGGAGAAACAGAGATGAGTTCTGACCAAATAGCTATTAACAACAATAGGACCAGTTGTAAAGTGTCTTAAAACAATTCAACTCTTTAAAAAGTCACAGCAGTCCGTGCAAATACTATTTTTAAACCTTTATATTTCCATAAATGTAATATTTATTAGATATTCTGGCAGACTTATTATAAAATTCCAGCCAGAAATGCTACATGAAGTACAAATAATTTCAAATTGAAGTCGTTTTAAAACATCTTGGCCCCAACTCAGACCAGCCAACAGCTCATCAGTCAGAGCTAATCTCTGTTTCTCCAAACTGAGGTTGTTCAAGACCCTAAAGAAGGCAACTGTTCATAATCAGTCCATTAAAACACTCTTCAAATGATGTGAACTATCCATTTAAAGACAGAGTGTGCACAGATCTAACAGACCACCACTTAAAAGAGCTGAGAACAAAACGTGTAGCATCAGTCAGTGGATACAGTGTAAAAACAAAGAATCAGACAGTTTGCAGATCAAAACTGTTCCTTTTCAGTCTGTAAGCTTGCTCGTATTTTTGGTCATTTGTGTGGAGCGTAAGGAGCAGCACTGCAGGATGTGATGACTGTCGAGTACAGCAGTTTGAATTGAAGTCATCTGTAACAGCTACTTTAGAACTGCCCTGTGGAGAGTGCAGTTACACAGTGCAATCAAGAACCTTATTAAATAAGCTTTGTTTAAAATCTGTGAATGTACAATAGATTTTTTTTTGTCTGAATGTAAAAATAATACTATAGATAGCATCTGTTCTATTACAATAGACCTGAACAAGAGAAAAGTCCACAAAATAACGTGAGGTAAAACTGAACGTTTCAAACAGCTGCTGCATATTATTCCCATCGTGAGAACAGCAGCCATGTTGGAGGAGTTTATTCAGTGGAAATATCAAGGCATTCTGTAAGCAATGGTTCCCGTAAACATGAAGCTTATGATTTAGGAATCTAATAAATATATATTTGATGGATTTTCCTGTTGAAGAAGACAAATGTTTTGGGTAATGTTGCAGGATAGCAGCTAATTACAGATCATAAAAGACAAAGTGATGATGTATTATAAACTAAATACTGCTATAAACCTCCTACATCATGGCTTGGAATAAGGCATTTGAATGAAATCACTTAGGAAATATACACCTTTCTCTGTATATAAAATAACATTTAGTCATATTTCTATTCATATAATATATTTGATATTATTTATCGCAGATTTATTTTAGTTTTATGACCGCTGTTTCTGCACGCGACTGAAGGGAATCACTGAAACTGCGGCGCCCGCCTCTGCCTCCCAATAAATCAACGTGTCTGCGCACATGCAAAAACAATGTGACACTTTGAGGAACAACACCATGTCATCAACTCAATTTTACAACATCTCCAGAAATGAGAAGTGAAGCCTGAAGCAGGCACTGCCCTGCGCGTTTTCCGTGGCACATTACATAACGTGACTGTGCCCCCATCAAAGGGCACCGAGCCCTGACGTCAGACCGCACCGCCTGGGACCCTACCGGGTTATTCTAGCAGGGCAGATGTTTTGAAGTAAATGGAAAAAATCGTGTGTTTTCTGTGTGTAGCTGACGATGGCAAAAAAAATCCAAACACTGAACCGGCTACACTCCTAAATAAGGTATCATTGCGCGCAAATCACGCACGGAATGTGCCGCTGCAGAACGTTCAGATGAAATGAATCCAACCGTTTTCCCATTCCCGAGGTGGAGACATCTTCAGCTGATGGCGCCGCACTTTGTAGTTGTTCCCGTTGTTGTTGTCCCAGAACTCCCTGCCGCCGACACAGTATTTAATAGCGAACTGCAGCGTGCCACCGTTGTCCAGGTAGGTGGGCATGACGATCTTGAAACTGAACTTATCAGTGACGCCGTTGCTCGAGTCGGGCACATAGGTGGCCAAGCTGTCCATGAACGTTATCCAGTTGTTCAGGGAGTAGCGCAAAGACACGCTCTTCTCGAAAGCCATGTTCAAGACGCGCACAAACCCGGAGAGGCTGAAGTCGTCGGTTTGCACGGTCTCCAGCAGCACCTTCACCTCTCTGACTTTCTGCTCGAAGCCAGGTAGCGTGCCTGGGTTTGTGAACTGCAATTCCATGAACACAGACTGCGACGGAGCCCGGGGGAACTTAGTGTCCAGCTGATGGAGAGTCCCTTTGGGTAATTTCGCCAGTATGCGATCTGGCACCTCTGGATCATCCGCATCATCGAAATGCTTCACCGAAATCAGCTCCAGGCCGAGCGAGTCGGCGAAGCGGACCTTCTTCTGACTGGTCGGACTTCTGCTGCGAGCAATCTCCAACTTAGCCCTCTCTGTAGGTGTGGGCAGCGATTTGCACCTTCGGCGAAGATTTGGGCTCTGTGGCGTTTTCAGGAGAATCTCCCTGCCCCGGGGCCTTTCGTCCACTACTGGGTTCTCCATGGGTTCACAGGAGCCGTTCGTCATTTCCAGATCGTCCCCATCTTCCAGCCTCGGGTTTGCTGCCGTCAGGCTCCCGAACAGTCCGGCGATGCAGCTGTAGTTCCTCGGCAGGCAGTTCTTTGGGGGCAGCATGACCGCGGCAGGGCGAACCGACTCCGTTTTGACAAAACGCCACAGCTCCTGCACTGCAGAGCCGAGATGGTCGTGATGAAAGAAACCTGAGAGTCAGGACTTGGAGCGCTCAGGTGGCAGTGTCCCTCTCCAGGATAGGCGCTGCTGTTGCGTCACGAGCCGACACTCCGCCGCTCTGGACCAATTAAACGAGCTGTTGCTGTTGAGCAGGGGGGGGGGGGGGGG
>SSNR01000043.1:833758-849749 GCA_006937965.1 Callopanchax toddi | reverse complement strand
GGGGGGGGGGGGGGGGGGGGGGGGGGGGGGGACAAGGTTGTTGCAGCAGATAGGTCATCCGAACTCATTTAATGCTCAGATCACAACAAATGAAAGCGAAAATACGGCTTTGGAAAATACATATTGTAAAGAACTACGCACGCGTCACGCAGGCTGCTGCGTCCTCTTTTTACAGGCTTGACGTCTCTTGCGTACGTGCAGAACTTAACGTTGCAACTAACCACAATGTTTTTTTTTATTTCCTTTTATAGATATAAGCCGACACTTCCTCGTTCTTAACATAAAAACCACAACCTGTAACTCACAAGACTCAATAAACCAATTTCAAACACATCAGTCACATTTTAACAGTTTGTTTTCCAGTTTTTGCTCAAATAAATGATTGATTTATTTTACTCCTGTTATCCGTGTGTCGTTAACATGCTGCCGGTGTGTGTTTTTTTTAACACATCACACCATTAAAACCCGGGGGCGTCTGCAGCACAGGCGCGTGCAGCGCAGCCCTCCCATAACTCCCATTCCCTCTACGTCACGCCCTCCCTGCGGAGCTTTAAGAGTTGCCATGACGACGGCGTTAAAGCTGCGTAGCTACCCCTCTGAAGGCATTCACAGCCAATCTCCTCCGGAACAACTGGAAAAACGTCAACCCTAAAGCTGAGGGGGAACTACTACAGCTGGATTCAGCCTCGCTCTGTGTCTGGAATCAAAATGCGACTCAGTCTGGATCATTTGGTAAATTAAGTTTAGTTTATATTCGTTCTTTAAACCGTTTGAACTACTTCAGAACACTTGGTGTTTCTTTCCCAGAGTTCACCACAAGCTGACTGAACAACATGCTGACCAGGCGTAAAAGGAAAACGTCAGCTGTGAAGAGAGAGGAGAGTGAGCTGTCTCCACAGGAGGACACAGAGGGAGAGACAGGGAGGAGACACGTTGATGTCCTCCTGGACATCAGTGAGGACAACTTTAGGAAAGAACTGGAACCATATGAGTGTCACGATTACTCTGGCTGGGAGGAAGCTGTAAGTGAATTCAAATTCAATGAGCAAATATCTCACAATATGGAGCAATATGCCAAAATCAATACTGTGATGAGTGGAAGTTTACAAACTCATTTCAATATTTATTATTACCCCAAAACAGTCAAATGCAGAGACAAAGACAAACTAATTGTACAAAGATACAATTTTGTCTTTGTTGATAAATGTTTATTTTTTAAACCAGCCATTAATTGTTTACATAGATGTTTATATTAAATACCTATGGGGAAGCATTTTAATTTAGCCACATTTATTTATTTCTATATTCTTCATTTGCATTAAGGTTTGAGGTCTTATTAATGCAGACATATTGAGCAGAAGTTTGCACTTTTAAATTCATTTTTATATTATAAATGCTCATATTATTAGGAAATGTGTCATATTTTCAATTATAACAGGAAAATTTAAAGTATTTCCTCCATATTGTGATTTGGGGCTTGGTTCACTTAACCTTTAATCACACCTGTGGTTCTTGTGCTTTTTAATTTTTATGACTTTTTTTTTTGTGTGCATTTTTCCAAGTTTAACTTTGATTGCACTCAACAGGTGTCGGGTTGGTCCAGAGCAGCTCCGCTGAGCTGCATTCTTACAGCTCAGAAGAATAACGAAAAACCAAAGTGCAGGGAGGCTGACCATCTGCTTCCTTTGTGTGTCGACTCAACACCTTCCAAAGCTGACAGCTCAGCCAGCATCACAAAGCTGCACGGGGAGTCTCATGTTGGCCTGGCTGATTGTACAAAATCTGTGTCACTGAGCAAACAGCTTGGCTATTTGGGTCCAACCGATTGGCATGTCCTAGATGCCACTCCGAGAGACACGACACTTTTCCTCCATAAAGAAAAAACAGAGGAGCTGCTGTTTACAGAGTCACCTTTGTGCCCTTACCATCGGTCCCCACAGCACACTGTGCCAGAGAACAGACACACTAAGCCTCAGAAGCCCAGCCTTAAGCCCAGCAACACACAGGTTTCTATTAAGAACATAGTATTTTTACCACCTATCAAGCCTCCACGGGTCAGTCCCAAAGCCAGTTGCCATGTCTGCAGATGCAAGAAGGCTCAAGTTATCAACAATCTTGGAGAAACCTTTTTCATGCTTGATAAGAGGAGTGGAGCAACAGGGACAGGAGTGGACATCCTTCAAAACCTTCCCCTTTTTCCTGCAGGCTTTTCCTCTAACAGCCAGATGTGGCAGCACAACCCTCCAATGTTCCCCACTCAAAGTGCTTCTGTCACCAAGAGGAATCCGTTACGGATGTCACCCAAACCAAACACAGTGCGCCCCACAAGCTATTCAATGGGCAAGAACATTTCACAAACAGTGGTGCATCCCCATATACCCCCCAGGTACCTGCTCTCCTGAGAACAGAGTGTTCCTCCATGAGGTCTAAGAGATAAATGTTTAACAGAACATCCAATGAATTAAACTCGCAGGTTTTGAAATGCAAATCCGTGTGTAGGTTTATGGTTCCTTAGCTCCTTTCTTATGGCTCCACACTGACATTTTCCTGTTTGTAATCATGAATTTCACTTGTACTTTAATTATACTTCATATGCCATAAAATGTTATGTGTGGTAGGATGCTACCCAGGTGAGCAGAGCCCTGGCAGTTCTCATTTTTATATAAAAGGCTGATTCAGCATTCAGTCTCCTGATAGAACTAAGCTTAATGATAAAACATTTTTTTTAACGCATATAAATATTTTTATATTTACTTTTATTTGTACATTTTTAGTTATTAAAAGAATGATAGTATGTGCAAAAAAATTTGAGCATCCCAGGACATTTGAGCTCCCAGAATATAGTTTCCAGATTTCAGACTCAGGAGGGTAAAATTATTTTTCTCGTGTGCAAAAAACAATCATGTATTATTAAAATTATTAACTGACTTTATATTCCATGTTGACTCCTAAAAGCTTCAGGAGTATTTGCAGATCATGAAGTGGTGATGTTCTGCAACCCAATTGCACTATTAATGAAGTGACCAGAAGAATAAAATGTTCTTTAAAACCACTTTAAACTTTTAAACAAGCCTGATGCATTTTGGAAATGTTTCTCGGTATAAATGGATGAGCTCAACTGTTGATATGCCAACAACTAATTCACTGCATGACAATCACAGAGGCAACAAAAAGAACTGTAATGCTAAAGATCACACAATCATTTCTCAGCCGACAGATCATTTAAACGTCAGACTCTGCATCCATTAATTTGACCTTTAGTTTGTTCTGACCTCCTTCTCACAAGTGCTTTTGCAGCTGTTCTTGTTGCCTAGCAACAATGCAACTACCTCATAAGAAGTGTGACTGTGTTCCTGCTTTACAGTCTGTGATGGTTACATTTAAATGCCTCCCAGCACTTCATCCACTTTACAAGTTCCCTCCTTTAATCAGAGTGTCCTGCTGGGATTTGGATCCAGGTCATTGAAGTCGAATATTTATAAACCAACCAGGAAGACTTTGAAGTGCAAAATTTAAAAAATTGAGATTATAAGGTTATATTGGTTTTATATATGTATGTATAGCTCCATAATGTATGTTCTAAAGAATAAAATGACTTAGTCTGACATGTAAAGAATGGCTTTATCTGATAAAGTACTGAACTTATGTGCAAAATCTGCATTTAGCGCAAAAGAAACGAGTTGTAAAACGCTAAAGGCGTCACATTTATCTCAAGTGTTTGAGCAATTTAGTTTTTAACTCAAATCTAGAAATTTGAACACTTTTCTATAAAACACAAATCTTTGTATATAAATGGATAACAAACATAACACTTTATAGTATTTTATTGACATCTTGTAGTGTAGTTTCAACAACCAAGGCAACCATTAATTCTACACATGTAGGCAACAGAAACTCAAATCAAAACAAATACTGTGCATGCACTCCCTCAAAGTGAGGGGAAAAATATAGTTACTTACAAATATAAATCTTCTACGGAGAGTTCTGTTTAAAGAAAAGCAACTCTCTGTTCTAATAAACCTGCAGGAAGCTGCAAATCCTTTCTGAATTCAAGAACAAAAAACTAGAAATGAAAATCTCAAAACATTGTTATTTAGGTTGTGTTGAGGAGCTTCAGACAGGGAAATATTTTTCACCAAGTCAGAAAGAAAAACAGCATGTTACACTTGGAAATGGCATTTTCTTTACATTCTTCAGTTTCTACAAATATGAATAATCTGAAATGACATACTCCATCTGTTAAAAAAAAAGAAAACAGGAGTGAAATAAATTCCTTCTAATATGCTGCATAGCAATCGTGTCATGAGAGAACATAAACGTTTCCATAAAAATATGGAAAAATACAAGAAATATTCTAGATTATCATGCAACAATGTTGAAAACATTAATATAAGGATTAAACATGCAACATAAAGACCACGTCGATTCTGACAGTTCTTCTGCGTTTGTTCGTTTTCTCAAACGTATTCTAGAATAAATTATGGAAGCAGCAACTTATTTAAAATCAGAACTAAAATTAATACTTGGAATAAGACACCAGTAAAACAAAATAAGCAAGGCCTCCATGTTCCCTAGTAGAACAGTTTATAAGTGGTGCCGGTGAGGTAACATCGTTTAACACACACAAAGAAATGCTGAGATTAGCCACTTGGAGAAGAGAAAATTAAGGTAAACTACTGTGTTATGTGACAAAATGTGATGTTCAACAAGACGTGTTTCAGCCTGCTAGTGAACACAACGCTAACAGAGCTAACCCTAACTCCCTGTGTTGCTACATGGTGACATCATCAGATCCATTCAGAACAGGTTGCTGCTACGGTATAAACTTACACGCAGCTAATAAATAAGTTAACGATGTTGACAGTCAAGCCCGCTTACCGACCTGGGTCTCTCATGCCGAAGCCAGAAAATAAAAAAACAACACTTTTTACAACATCAAACTGAACACATTTCAATAAAAGCTGTGCAAAAAACTGACAGAGACATCAACATTTTTACTTGTGCCACATTTGTTCCGAGTATCTGGATACTTCAGATGCACTGCAGTAAATTTAAAAAACAAACTGGACTCCGACTGGTCACATCAGCTTCATGAGTTGCAGAATCTAGTTCAGAGTATAGTCGTCTTTAAACAGACAAGGTTAACGCTGAAGAGGCAGCCAATCAGATGCTCAGGAACAGGCACGATGCCTTTTTTTTGTGCTGCTGACCTCAAAAAGAATCCATGCACATATTACATGTAAACAAAATGTACAATACTGCATACTGTACAGCTGAGATGCAACTAATTTAGAAAAGTGTTATGCCTGGAAAGAGTTTTACATCTAAACTGCTGGTAAGTCCAGGCAGCACAAACCACCTTCACTGAAATATACGTGGCATTTCAGACAAGACACATACGACGTTACTTTGTGTGCAAATAAATATGTAAACGGTCACAGGAGCCAATGAATCATGCCTGTTAAGCTAATAAAGTGCAGCAAAGCCGTCAGGATAAACACCTGGAAAAGCTGTGGACGTGATGCCCCAGTGGAATGGTCAAACTTGCTTAGAAAGCTTCGGTGAGAGTTTTAGCTGTTGGGTTTATCAGGGTGATGAAAGAGAGCACAAAGCTCCTCACACGTCTGAGTCTCCACGGAACTAAAATGCGACTCCATATTCCACGCCAGGTCTGCTGACAGGAAGTCGTTCATGACAGTTTGTGTTTCATTGCTGGTCAGGAAAAGTTGTCCCAAGCTTTCTGCCTGGCTGGTCACAGTCTGAGTTTCTGTGCTGTTCAGGATCCTTGCAGGTTCACCTTGACCTACATTTGTCTGTGAGGAAGGACCTGTAGTAAATGAAGGGAGGTCGGTCTGTGTTTCAGTATCTGAGGACTCTGTGCTGATTGAAAAACTTGAATGTCGCAGGATGCTGCTCAGGGGCATGTTGCTTCCGGCATTTAGTAGGAAATTAAGATCAGTCTGAGTCTGAGTGTCAAATAGCTCAAGGTCGCTAGCTTGGGTCCGACTTTGTCCCTCATTTTGGTCCAGCTCATCCATAAGAAGGAAATCTGTCTGCGTCTGAATGTCCAGAGATTCCAGCGGAGTGTCACCACCCAGTACGCCCAGTTCACTCTCCTCAGTTTGGGTCTGAATGTGCACAGCATTGAGAAACTCTTCAAAGTCAAAGTCGATTCCGTTGTGCTGCTCTTGAACAGATCCTGGACCGGACCCACAGCCTGCAGAGGTCTCCGTGAGGACCTGGTGACCCGACATGCTGCCGGACAGAATGTTTTCCAGATCATTTAATAGTGTTATTGTCTGAGTCTGGTTGTCTGCCATGTTGTTTGCATTAAGCTCATGTGTCTGCACCCCAAAACACATACCACCCACCGACTTTGAGTCTTCATACATATTTCTCCCTGCAGCACTAAGGCTGTCATTTATGTCTAGAGCTGTTTGGGTTGAAACACTCAGAGACTCATTACCAAACAGGTCAGAACACATGATCGCCTGGTCCTGAGCCTTCTCCTCTAATTGTGGCATGGCAAAGTTTGTCTGTGTTTGTCTAGTTTTGTAAGGGAGCACAGAGGAGGAGAGGGAGGCTATCTGGCTCAGGCACTGACTGTCTGTCTGAGCTCCAACAGATGAAGTGGATTTGGCTCGGGAAAAGAACGTCTGGGTTTCGACACTGACTGGCAGGAGGACTTGCGCGCTCACACTGATGTCTGTTTGGGAGCAGGATGAAACTGAGGACTCACCTATAGAGCACAACCCTATTCCCTCCCCAACTCCCACCCCAGTGGGCAGCTTTGACAAATAAGATTTGTCTGTCTGAATGTTGGTAGAGGTGCTTCTTCCTCGTTGTGCTGCCATGCTGCTGGCTGAGTCATCCACAGTATCCAGGTTAACCTGCACCCCTGTGCTCATTGAACCCTGGCTAGAACGGGAAGTGGGCCTGCTATTCTCAAAGACCAAACCTTTCCCATCCAGTTGGGGTACCACAGCTCCCATGGTTTGCGGCAGCAGCTGAAGTGTGCTAACAGAGCCTTGGCTGTCTACTGCAAGAACTACAGACCTCAGAGCCCCATTTTCAGTAGATGGAAGAAGAACAGGCAGATGGGCCAGCTGCATCACAGGGACACTGACCAAGGCCATTTTGGGCTTTGGAAGGAGTAACTTCTGAAGACTCCTATGGGGGATGGAGTTCTGTTGAGCTGGATCCAAAGTGTTTACAGCCAAATCAGAAGAAAGAGACGTCTCTGTCAACTCCTTGGTTGAAGGCATGAACTGAACAGCTGAATCATTAACTCTCACTTTTTCAGAGTCACTTAAATGTTTCTCCATTTTTCGCTTTTTGACTGGAGGAACTCTGTAATGAAACAAAAGCAAACAGTTGGCTAAATTTCAATATGAAGAAAATACAAGGGTTCAATAAAGCTACACGTGGTTTACGTGCCTGTGTTCTTTTGGGATTTCGTGACCTGTTCTGTAGATATGTGACAGCAGGGCAGCCCTGCTCGCATAGGGGCAGCCACAGGTACACTGGTAGGTCTTCCCACAGTCTTCCATGTGCCTCTTCAGGTCCCATTCTGTGCTGTAGCCGTTGCTGCATTTAGAGCACTTGTGCTTTTTCTCCGCATGCATCTTCATGTAGTGCTACAACGACACACACACATAAAAAAAATCTGACAGGATCAAAACTGTTGGCAAGCCTTGGGTCACAGCATTCATGCAGATCCCACCCACCTACACACTGTTGCTGAGCAAATGCTCTCTCTTGGCAACAGCACTGCCTGATGATATCAACCTTCCCTAGTTAGTCTACACATCGGCTACATGGCAAAACCTGCTCAGGAACAGCTTCATGCACAAGCCAAGTAGTTGGCACCGCCTCTGAATTCCCAAGGCCCCAATCAGATCCAACGCCTGCTGAATGCAACTTGTCACACCTGATCCACAGAGAGCCAACCTACAACCCAGAGGACCTGCTGCAAGCATCCTCGCTCCACTCAGAGAGATTTTCGCAGCATGAAGAAGATCTACAGTACCAACCATTAGGGAAGCAATTTTAAAGTGATGAATGGAATCAAATTGATATGCATGCAAAATAATAGCTCTAAATTACAACTAAAATATGAAGTTTTTATGGACTACTGAGAAGTCAGAGATGATGCCATTAATCAAAAGGAAAATATAACACACTAAATTGGTAACAGGATTTTTTTTGGCTATCATTAATGTAATTTTTGTCAACAAAAGCTGCCCTATATTTAAATGACCTGGGATTAACACTGCTTTTAATACAAACACATCAAAGCAAGCAAGTCCATGCAAGGGGTTAAAGAATTAAATGTCTTTACACAAGTAAAAAACAGACAAATGAATCACTGTGTTTAAATTGAGAAAAAGCTTACTTGTTTGACGAGGGAGAACTGGGAGAAAGGTCTGTTAGGCCCCCTTGGACAACCCTCAATAGGACAGCAGTAAAGTTTCTGAGAGCCCTTCATTTCCTTTCTGACTGTGGGATTGACGATACCATCCTGATGGTGTCCATGACAGCAAGGAAACAAAAAGACAACAAAAAACAGCTGCATTTAAAATGTTTAGATGATATTAAAGCCAGTATCTCACAGGGCAGTGACTGCTGGTGGTTAGCTGAAGACAAAAAAGACAATTTTCACTCGGACTTGCACTAAATTGGGACATCTGAAACTTTTGCATCAAGATTTATACTGTATATGCTTGGGTCACATGGGGTATATAAAGTAACTGAAAATAAACCAAATTTCGTGAATGTGCCAAGCAAATGTTCTTGTTGTGATTTAGCCACAAAGTGTCTTAACTATGACTCCAATATTGTTTGCAATTTATCCTGATTTAATTGGCAATTTGCTCTCCATCCAGTCCAAATGACATCTTCAAAAATGTCAGCTATCTAACAGCAAAGCCCTGCAACTCATGCAGAGACTTTGGGACCATTTTGGGAAAAAAAATTTCTTTGATTTCTCAATACTGTTTGTAATTTGCCAGCAGTGGTTTCAGCCCAGTGAGATACTGACTCAAGGTCATATTAGCATAAGTCATCAATTAAAATTTTCATATTCATAACACAGTGATGACAGCATATTTGTTAGTGAAATGTAATGGTTATTGAGTGAAAAACAAAAGCTTCACTAAATGCATTGCACGCATGAACACAGGACACACCAGAGTGAGTATATGATCACTGCATTACAAGAAAAGGCTAGTAATTTATAGACTAGTTTTGGAATGTGACATGTAATGTTGCTTCAGATCACCTCACGTACATCATCATGTGGTTGGAGCCTGAAGCCTAGCCTACTTCATGTCAGGACATTATTTGTCATCAGCAAGTAACTGAGAAAGGCAGTAGAGATTCATTGCCCTTGTTACATCAGAGCTCCTCCACAGCCTTTAAACAGCAACTGCTGACAGCATTTCTTTTCTCTGCGAAACGGCACGACATCGTGATAAGTGAGAGTAATGGTCCCTACACTCTGCTTCTCCTCACTGTCAAAGCTTCTAGATAAAAGACAAAGAACGAGTCAAGCTAAAGAAGCCTCTACCAGCTGTTTGCACAAATGGAAATTAAATACAATTCTTCAGTGAGAACTAGCTACGTTATAAGAAAACATCAAAAATGACAAATCAGCAAACAACTTACTGATATGCATTGATGCAGTAAAACTATGATGGTGTTAAAAGAACTAAAATAACTGAATTAGGACCACTCGGTCTAAGTGTGATGTCATGAATAATTCAGTAGCTTAGACTGAGGATCTTTAAAATTTAAGAACTTTATCACCACTGGAATACCATTACCATTGCTAATAGACATTTGACTGAGCAAAGGATTGAGAGACTGATCCACTTCAAGTTTTTACTTAAATTCTCTGCTGCTCGCATAATTTTCTCTTTTTGAAACCCTTGTGAAAGGAAAGTGGAATCGACAACAGCTGCATATAAAGATCCAAACACTAAATAAAGAATACAAAGTAAAAATAGGTAAACTATATTTACCTTAGATATTAATTACTACATTAGTTATTATGAGTGGCTTAACGCAAAGCTCTGATTGAAAACTTTAACAGGTCTTTTAAAAGTGAGTTTATTGGGTCTGTAAACAATCTCCTTCGTGCCCACACGGGTTAAGAGCTCATTCAAATTCTCACATTCACCTATTTTAAACAAAGAGCTTAGTCTGTTGCAGGACAAAAGACTGCCTTCCCCTGCAAAGAACTTCATTCATGGAAGGCAAACAGTGAATTACAGCCTCCCACGAAAAAGCCCAGTCCAGTGAGGACAGGCAAACTTGGGTCTGAGGTTTATTTTCTATCTACTTCTTTATTATATTTTATATAATACTTTATTATATTATATTCTTTATATGTATATTATTTATTTATTATAATCATTATATTCTTTATTATGTTTTATTCATTAGAGTGCATGCATCTGCTTGTTCTGCTACTGACCCAAAATCATTGTGTTCTATATTTGATTAATTGATGTAAATTTCTAAAGTGAAAAGCAGACAAAGCAGAAATGCTTGAGAAAAAAACACAATGGATGTATACTAATAAAATATAGTATATTCCCTTTGGACTGCTCTGTGTAGACTCTATTTTGAGTGTTTTATATTGTGGATACAGTTTTAGCTGAAATCCTAGTAAACTGACTTTATATATATATATATATATATATATATATATATATATATATATATATATATATATATATATATATATATATATATATGTATATATATATATAAAACTAAAACTAATATATTAGTCTTTAAAGAAATGTCAATTACCCTACAAGTCCCCCATAATAACACTCCTACATCTGTAGTGAGAGGGAAAAAAACATTTCAGTCACGTGGTTTTAAAATTAGCTAATTGCTTAGCTATAGGCGTTTACTAGTAAATTGCCACCATTAAACCTTTACCACACAAACACGCAGATAACTTTTACTAAACATCAACTTAAACATTACAACTGTTAACCAATTCGATACTGGATGACTTGCGTTTTCCACTTTTAGGGTGTTCTTCACACCGGGTTAGCCAAGTTAGCATCGCAGTTTCGTACACACCTCATAAAATAGACAGAAGAGGGGTTATTAAGCTATATTACCTTTATTCTGTGAGACTTAACGAGATGCATGTTCAACGCAGGTGTGTTGGGGAGAATCTTGCCACAACCTTCCACGGTGCAGAGGATGTTCGTCCTCACTTCTTTGGTCAGCTCCATGATGGTGGGTTTGATTATTTCCTGACACTGCGACAGAGAAGCTCTGTGACATTTCACGCTGTCTATCGGCGTGTTATCTTTATAATTTGTGTTCACCGCTGAGGCGGCCATGTCTCTGTGTTGACAGTCCATTCTGGGTTTGGCAGAGCCGCAGAAACAGCACTGCGTTGAATGAACGGGAGCATTACGTCCCTCAGCTGTGACTGAAAGGATTCTTTTTCTTCTTCTTTGAAGAAACAGGCCGTTTGCATGTGTTTGACTGAATTGCCGCCCCCTTCTGGTTATTTCCATCCACTACAGAACATGTTCCTACAATTTTATTCCAGCTGCCTTTAAAATGTTTGCTTACCTGTGATAAAACCTTACATTTTTATACATCCCATCTTCTGCAGACCTGAAAACACTGTTATTTCTATTCATATTCCACTGTCAGTTTCCTGACACTGATAACAATGGCCTGTGGGATGCTTATAGCATACTAATCAGGTTACAGCAGCCAATTCTTAATCTGCTATTTTTGTTTTCCTATGGGATCATCTGTTCCTCATAGCTCCTGCTTTATTTTAATGACTAGAGATCATCTTGTTTCATTATTTTGTCTCCCATCCTGCTACATCACGTTTTTCATTTTACAAAATCTAGTGTACAGTATACATTTGAAGTATATTACAGAGCAAGATTTACTATCAGTTTATTCCAGTTGAAATAGAAGTTTTTTATTCTAATCATTATATAACAAGAAACTGAGTAGAAAGTCAGGCATCTTCACCATTGTTTGCACCATTATTCTCACAAAGCCACATTTTAAGAAATTAATTAAAAATTGTGAATTAATTTATTTAATCTGTATTTAAAATCACAAAGACTGTGAAAAATATAATGAAGCAAATTTAGGGTAAATGCAACTTGATACAAAATGCATGCATATATCTACTAGGGAGAAACTTACTCATCTACAAGAGAATTTAATTAGCAGATCATCAATGTAAATTAAAAAATGTATCAGAAGGGATGAGCAGGTTGAGGGGGCAAACTTAAAAAAGAAGACAAATATATGTAAAAATACAGGTTTTGCTATGTATATATACAATGGTTTAAAAACCCCAGCCTTCATTTGAAATTACAATTACTAATTGGGGTCAAAGAGTAAAAGAAACTCTGATTTCAAAGATCAGGACTGATGCAACATTTTATAAGGTGCCTCAACAACCAAACATAAAAGTAATAAAATTCAAAAGTAGTTAGAGGAACACCGTGTGTCATTTGATGAGTAATTCGGGTCAGGGGTCAGTCACCGATCAGCTCGGCGTACTTGTGAAGCATCAGCAGGAGCATTGTCAGTGATGACAAAATAATTCCTTCCTTTTAAAGGAATGGATGACAGCAGGGGTGTGACAGGGGTCGAGGCAATTCCTAAAAAAAAAATCAGAAAAAGATTAATCTAGATATCAAAGAAGAATCACAAATGTTAAGGAATGGATGACATTATGACACAACTTGATAGGTCTCAGCTGCAGATATAAAATTTGTTATTTCTGAGATGTAAAACTTGAACTACAACTAAAGGAAACAACTGGGTTGTTCACCTTTTCATTAAAAGTGACACAAGTTAAAATCATTTTTTAAAATCAAAGCATTAAAAAACTACTACAATAAATAGTGCATTAGGAATAGTGAGCGTGCGCCCTCTTGTGGGAAATAATGGATCTGCCTTTAGTAGCAAACAGTCTGTGAACCTAATAAAGTTGTTATACAAAAAAAGAAATCTTAATATACGTTTATCTATATCTGTGAAACATTTGTGTAACCTACCCGAAGAAGCACAGTGTCTGAGTGACTCCAAGAGATTGGTGCTTGAAAATTTCACAACACATCTGAAAGACTCATCCCGCTCCGTCATGGTCTTGTTGAGGGGGTCTTTGAATTTTGTTTCCAGCTGAAAAATTGAATAATAAAATTAAGCTGTCAATGGGACAATACCTTTAGCAACTTTAATAAAGTGAGATAACAACTTTCAGTGTTTCCGCTCGTTCAGTTTACCTTATATACCGCAGACTGTAGTTGAGGTAACATCCCATCACCAAAGGCTTCACTGGCCATCTGATGTCTCTTTGCTGAAGCCTCAGCTTGTTCTTTTTCTATAAAACCAACCAGAGTCATAATGCGGAACTGAACCAAAAACTTCAAAAGAGTCAATAAATTTGCAGACGTACTTGATCCAGTTTGGTTGTTCTCAGCAAGAGGGATGGGATATTTTGTGGGAAATGCCTGAAGACAAAAAACAAATACTTGTCTCCTTAAATTTCTTTCAAGACCACCACCCCTTAACAGCAAGAAATTTGAAAGGATACAAAATCTTATTTAGAAGAGTGTGACATAAATACAGGAGGCTTACTTGTTGATATTGCCTCATCAGCAGATCCCTGATGGCAGTTAGCTTCTGTCCACTCAGGTTAGCATCCTTAATTGCTTGATGTCTAGTGGACAAAGTCAAGGCCTGCAACAAACACCACTTTCTTAAGAAGGTGGAAAAACACACCCAAAGAAGAGCCACTCTGTAATTTTACTAAGTAGACATTAGAATAAGAGCCGTTTCTCACCTGAAATAAGAAAGGTTTTAGCTTTGAAGTCAGACTGCTCACAAAAACATAAGGAGACTGAAGATAATGAACAACGTATGTCGGTTTCAGGTGGTTGGGTCGAGAAAAGCTGCCTCCCCATGCGATCCGAATCCAAATGGCTTCATCTGTGTGCTTTTTAATTTTTACTGAAACCTTTAAAACGATACAAAATGGAAAACTTTATTTTTAACACAAATGTGCTTACAGTGCTCTTTAAAGCTGCAGCTACACAATCAAAAGGAACATCAGACTTACATTTCTTATGAGCTCACGGAGATGGGATTTGAATTGCTCCCTGAACTGCATCAGCTCCACAGAACGAGCATCATCTAGAATGAATTAAGATACATGTTAAATAAATAAACTGTTTCATGATCTGAATTTTACCTTACAATATACAAAAAATATTACTGTCCTACAGTATTGTAAATTATGAATGAATGCTTTATTTGAACTCTGCTAATAAAATAACAACAACAATAATAAAAATATATACATGTTCAAAAGACCTGGAAGAAGCATGAGCTTTTCTTAATAAACTTCTCCATTTTGTTCAGAAATCCAAAATAGTCTTTGTTTTCATTAGTTTAGTATGGGATTTGCTATAGTTGCCCTTGGTTCTTTATGTTTACATAAACACATCCTTGCATCATAAATTCCCATTTACATCTTTAAACATTACTCTTCCCATTTACGCACCTAGTGAACAAAAGGCTCCAGTGTTAAGAGATGACTAATTTGACAAACCTTCAGGGTCTGTGAGCTGAAAGCTGTACCACGTTCCCTGGTTTGGGTTCTCCATGACATCTAAAACAATAAAACCAAAGTCACATTAGAGGAGTTTCTGGATTACTGACAATCTAGGATCCCAATACCTGTATATTAATGTGACTCTAACAAAGCTTCAAGTCTTTTTACTTCAAGTCTCCACTGTGATGCCGAAAGATTTAATGCAGCACAACCATTTTCTTTTCATTTTTGAGTAGTCAAGTTTCCTCTAGAATCCTAATGTCGATACCCCTCCCACTTTCCCAGAGATAAGTAGTAAACAGTAGGTATATAACACAAAGCAAAACATTCCCATCACTGTACTTTAGAGCAGTCTTGGGCTCAATTTATTACACTTTGTTATGCATATGTACAGAAAAAGCACTGGGATCCAACCTGTGGAAAACATATACAGTATGCAGCTCCTGAAATCTGTGTTATTACAAAAAATAAAAACAATTGTCAAAGAGTTGTTAAAGTCTGAATGCACAAATCCAATCAGATCTGATGTCCTAAATACTTGAGAAGCAATCCTGATGTTCCTGTGGTCCGTTTACAAACTGCGTTCTTATAAAGGTACAACATTTTATGGGATGATAGCTGATGGAAATGCTTCAAGACAAGTAAGAGCTGTTTAGTGGCTTTTCCCCTGGTAGTACAAGGGAGTATAGACACTATTTTAGTATATTTAAAGATACAGTGGGGCAAAAAAGTATTTGGTCAGCCACCGATTGTGCAAGTTCTCCCACTTAAAATGATGGCAGAGGTCAGTAATTTTCATCATAGGTACACTTCAACTGTGAGAGACAGAATGTGAAAAAAAATCCATGAATTCACATGGTAGGATTTTTAAAGAATTTATTTGTAAATTAGGGTGGAAAATAAGTATTTGGTCACTTCAAACAAGGAAAATCTCTGGCTCTCACAGACCTGTAACGTCTTCTTTAAGAAGCTTTTCTGTCCTCCACTCGTTACCTGTATTAATGGCACCTGTTTGAACTCATTATCTGTATAAAAGACACCTGTCCACAGCCTCAAACAGTCAGACTCCAAACTCCACTATGGCCAAGACCAAAGAGCTTTCGAAGGACACCAGGAAAAGAATTGTAGACCTGCACCAGACTGGGAAGAGTGAATCTACAATAGGCAAGCAGCTTGGTGTGAAAAAATCAACTGTGGGAGCAATTATCAGAAAATGGAAGACATACAAGACCACTGATACTCTCCCTCGATCTGGGGCTCCACGCAAGATCTCATCCCGTGGGGTCAAAATGATCATGAGAACGGTGAGCAAAAATCCCAGAACCACACGGGGGACCTGGTGAATGACCTGCAGAGAGCTGG
>SSNR01000043.1:801227-832242 GCA_006937965.1 Callopanchax toddi | reverse complement strand
CAAAAAAAAAAAAAAAAAAGAAGAAGAAAGGGTACTTGGTGTCAACTGGAAACATTTTTATGTTACACCCAGAGATTTGGGCTCCCATAGATAAGCTAATGGATTTCGTAAATAAATTTGTGTGAGTGTTCAAAAGGAATTGTATATTTGCAAAACAAAGGCAGGAGGGGTTACTACAAGATAGTAATTTGAAACCAAGATAGCTGACATTTAAAAACTGCTGAGGTGGTACATTTAATATAAATAAAAACATTTTCCTGTGAATTAAAAAAATCAAACAGTAAAATAATTCAATTAACAAGGGCTAAAGTATAAAGTGCACTGTAGGCCCTGTGGTGTGTCCTAAACATATCATTAATGGCATATTTTTCCTCTTACAGTACTTCTACTTTTATACTTTAAGTAGTTTCGAAACTACTTTTACTTGAGTAAAATGCTTCAGTTGATACTCCTACTTCTACAAAAGTCGTTTTAAAGCCTAGTATCTATACTTCTACTTGAGTAGTGAATGTGAGTACTTTTGAAGGCTCTGCTGCTATATACTATACACAGATAAGACTAGGCTCTAGCTTCAAAATACAAAACAAGATACAGTAGTAGGCAATGTAGACAAACGTATGCAAGTTGTTTAATAGTGTTTAATAATGTAAAATAGAAAAAGCTCCACAGACCTCACAAACAGCCATTAACATTTGTGTTATTGTCCATTTGGGTTGAGTGAAATCCACGGATAGTCTCTGCTCTGCAGTCAGACGGTCCCATTTTTCGAGCGTTGCTTTTAGCATCCGAGTCGGTATCCGTCGAACGAGTTGCTGTAATAAACATTTCGTAGACTCATCCATATTTCTTAAGATAGCAAACAAAACGTAGCTAATGCACTAAAAAACTATCCTTGAGCTTTAATCATTGGCTATGAATAATGGCTAATCCGGTGACATTCTCGGTAAAAACAAGCGATGAAATTCCAAACAAACCGCCTGTACGGAAGTCAGGATGAATCAACCAATCAGATCATACCTCATAGATGAGAATAAACTCTCTATTCTTTCTGTTGCGCCCTCTGCTGTGAAGGAGTGGTTATATGTATGGTAGATGTGATGATGACAGCAAAAATATCAAAACAAACATATTATTAATAACAAAAAATTAATAAGTAATATACTTTATGGAAGAAAAAAAAGGACTAACTCAAGTCAAAATTTAAATCAGTTAATTTAAGAGTTTGTGGTAACTGCACTAACAATCAATTTAATTTCACAACTAGGTGCAACGAATTGTGAATATTTTCAGTTTTTTTCTCCACACAGTTACAGCCATAATAAACAGTTAAATAATCTGGTTTATTTACCCAAACGATTCGCTTGTTGTTAATAAAATTGAGTTTAAAACGCGTGCTGTTGTTGGTAGTAATTTGGTGAAAGTAAAAAATGGGGACGCATCTTCGGTAAATGGTGCATACATAAATAGTGCGTATCGTAGCTTTTACAAATAAAGAAAAGTGGATATTTTATACGATACGTTTCTCTCCTGAACTTCCGCTATCACAAGTCCCGCCTCGTATAAAAAGACCGATACCCATTGGTGGTCTGGATAAAAACTAGGACGCTGTTTCACTATTGGCTATTTCATTCAAAGTTACAAAAGCAGCAAGACCCTCCGGGCTTCTGTATTTTGCCGGTGGAGGTTGTATTGACTTAGCAACAAACATTAGGAAAACAATTGTTAAAACTGGAAATGAGTTTTAGCGAGCTACAACATTCAGAGTACAGGGAAAATAACACGCATAGTTTCCTTGTAGTTACGTAGATTTTTGTGTTTACGAGATAGGTTAGCTGAAGGCTAGTAGCAGGTTAGCTAACGTGACATTTTATCAACGCGTGCTGGAAAACCTCTCAGATGACAGCTTTCCCACTGGTACGTAATTCAGTATATTTAGGATGTGATGTACAGTATGACTCTTATTTAGATACCAGGGACTGTGATCTTTCCGGGGCTTTATCTGTAAATAGAATGGCACGATAAAACATTTGTTTTGTACTCCTCTCTGTCAGTAGGTAAGTTTCTACTCGTCTCAATGACGGAGCAGGAAGGAGAGGGATGGGGAGGTGTTAGTATCCTTCAGAAGACCTCTAACAATTTACACTTATATATAGTGTAACACACTTTATATATATATGTATATGTATGTATGTATGTATGTATGTGTATATATATATATGTGTGTGTGTATGTATGTGTGTATATATATATATGTATGTATATATGTATGTGAAAGTATTAGGATGATGATATGAACTAGATTTGTAGCTACTTTAATGGCTGTGTGCTTGCTCTCTTTGGCTTTTTAGCACATCTTCAGTGGTTGACTAAGCCCTTAACTCATAATGCACGGAGACCTGTCACCTCACCTGCACACAGATGAGTGCAATGAATTAATAAGTCTTCTGAGGCAGTGCCACAAGGAGGTATGTCTTTTTCTACATATACGTTTGACTTAACACAATACAAAACTTGATAATCATACTTTGTCTCCATCAGCACAATTTCTTGAAGTTCTTTGGCACATGCAATGATGCAGACCGTGCAATGCGTCACTGTCTGAAAAAAGAGGTCTGTCACGTACTTGTTTTTTTGTTCTTTGTTAATTGAATAAAGCAAGTGATCTATTTTTGTTTCATTGCTGACTTTTTTGTGTTTGTGTCTTTTTTGTTGAACAGAGGTTGGAAAAGCGGGAGCGCAGCAAGCAGCACGCACAGGAAATGAAAAAGAAGCTGAAAGAAGGAGCCAAGAAGCGAGTCTAATTCAAAGTTTTACTGCAAAATCTTCAGATACTGGGACACCGAATAAACGTGAGACTGTGTACAAGACTTCCACTGCTTTTTTTCAGTCATGACAGAGGAGCTGGAACAATGTAGATTAGTAGTGTGGGTTATATTAGATTTTACAGCATCATAACACTTGTGGGACAACCATGGCTCAGGGAAAAGAGCTCCTCAGGGATGGGTTAGAAATGCAGAGAACTTCTACTACATTGTACTGTGGTATATACATATGTGGCCACAAGTCACTTTCTCCATCCCTTAGTTAATATACTTTTACTATATACTCTTGGATTGATTGCTGCAGAATCTCTACCTCCCCTGTGATGTTGGTAGGTATTTAGCAGAGATAACGTTTTCATATTATTTGCAAGCAAACTCAAAAACAACATGGTCAGTTGTTGTAATACCCATATGAGCTGCAGTACTGGCAAATAATGTGTTTCTGTAGATCAAAATATTTTAAAGGTATTTAAATATTTGCAGTGAGCTCAGCTGCATATTTGCATTACGGAAGAGATGAGAGTTTGATGCAGTAGAGCTCATTGCTCTCTTGAGTGCCCTGATTTTGATGGATAAGAATCATTAATGAGAAGTGAGGTTACTCAGAAAACCAGCAGGGACAACTAAAGCATATTGTTCTTTTGGGTCACATTTTTTAAATGTATCTGCACTGATTAAAAGTTGCAGTGTTACCATAACTGTTAACATAAAAACGACACAAAGCAAATCACACTAAGGCTACATTTTACCTGTTATTCTTCTACCAAGTATCGATCAGCTTCTTAAAGACATGCAGGTTTATTTGATATTTAACGGAGAATCATGATGCACTACATATTTTCAAATAAACTGAAATTTTCACAATTTCAAAAACTTTTTTGTGTGTCTATAAATTATCAGGAGATGTTTTTAATAAAGAGTGCATGATGTGACATTTCTAATTCCAGCCTGATGGGAAAAGATGAGAGAAATGCTGTTGAACTATAGAGAATGATAATGGTGTCTCAGTCCTGTTCCTCGGGGCGCACCGTCCTGCATGGTGACATTTCTTTGAACAAATGTGCAATCTGACAACACTGTTGGTAAAGAAGAGTGAAACAGAATTATTTGGTAAAAGTGTTTGGCTCTCATTTAGTGGAGAAGTTCTGCTACCAGTAAACGTTTATATGAAAGAATATTTTAAAAATAGGGTCAGAAATTGAGTTTGCAACATTCAATTAGCCTAACAAAGGCTCTGAATACCTAAAAACTAAACACTAGATATATGAAGTTACTCAATTGGCTAAAAAAAATGCCAATAATGAGGGACGGGTACAATTTATGTAGCAAAACAATAGTATAAATAGGTTTTTAATGACTGATTTAAAGAAAAATTGAACATTGTCAGCAAAATATAAGACGTATACATTTTGGGAAACTGGTTTAAAATTTAAACTGAGAAGGAAAAAGTTAGCAATCTTAAAACACACAAAAAAAGTTACTATCGGTAGTTTCAGTAGCCATGAACTATTGCACTGAAACCTTATACCACACCCCATGTACAGTAGCTTGTTTGAGCTTTGTCCAGCCAAACCCCACAGGTAAAGGGCCAGTCCAACAAGCTTTTTCCTCAGGTGTACAGCTTTAGCCAGAGATTATGATCCATCAATGTTGAATCACGTTATTTAGCAAACACTTTTATCCAAAGCGACCTTAATCCTAGCAGGCATGTTGTGGTCTATGGGAGGAAACGCATACGGATAGGGAGAACATGCAGAAAGGCCACAACTGGGTATGGAACCTGCAACCTTCTTGCTGCAAAGCAACAGGGCTACCAACTGGGAACCAATTTGCCTTAAAACTCTAGGATTTCTCCTTGTGAAATCGGGTCTTTGATCACTGGGGCACACAAACCCCTTCAATATAAAAACAAGTGGCAGTAGAGCTTGAATGTAAATTCTGTACTGGTCTTACGTGGTGCAGATAGAACCCAGTAACAGAACTGAAGAGTTTACAGTCAGTAGAGTTAGGTCCCCACCAATGGTCATGCTTGAAAACAATGAGAATTCAAATTCAGTTGGCCTTAAATAGGCTTTCTCCGAGTTCATTCTAATGGGTAAAAGAGAGCAGTTTTGTGGGAAGGACTCAATAAAAGGTGGCCTCTCCTCTGGACCAAAAGGAACCATAGAGGTAGTTTTGGTTTGCCTTGTGAATGTTTCCCAGAGTGGGTGCTGGAGACATAATCTACTGGGAGGAGGCTCCAGGGCTGAGTCTGCACTTGTTGGAAAGCCGATATCACCAGGATGACCCGTGGAAACCTTGGTGCCCCCAGAGAAGAACAGGAGACGTACATCCTAAAGACCTCTGCTCAGAATGTAAGACCCTGGGACCTGGTCCAGGATAAACAGCAGAAAATGGATTTACTCTATTACTACAAATAGTTTGAGCTGTAAAAAAAAAAAAAAAACATGGTAAAAGTACTTTATCTTTATTTAAGCAGCTCACTTTAACCATCACAATGTATGGATTAGTTTAGACAGATCCAAAGGCACATCAAGGTGTGCTTTCAGATGTTATAGAGTCAAAGAAAAGCATGAATTCTGTTTAAAAAGACACCTGTCCAGAGTACATCCAATTAAAACTAATGGGGCGATCATTTTAACCAGTTTGGCTGAATTTACAACAATATCTGAGAAATAAACAATTCAAAATTTTTTTTTAAATATTTCAGGTGATTCATCTTAAAACAAAAGTCAATAAATACATGAAACCCCTTGTGTTGAAGAACCAGCGTGACAATTCACCAGTCCTTTACAGTAGTCACATCACAGATCTGCTTAATTTGCACTATTCTAGGACTTTAAAACAAAAAAAACAAAAACCTTCATAAAACCATAAATAAATTCAAATCATTAAATAACATGTATTTGGAAAGTTTCAAGGTTTAAATAAAACAAATTTAATTTTAATTCATCTGTTCAAACCTCTAAAACTAACAAATATGATATATATTAAATATGCTAAAACATTATTTTGATGACTTAACAATAAAAACATTTAATGAGGTGAAAATATTAAATATTCAAACAATTTTTGTTTATATACGGTGTTTTCTTTCTAGACCTTTTTTTTGCTCACTAGAAATTCTTTGGAGGGGAATAAAAAAAAAAAAAAGCAGTGCTCCTAAAGCAAAGGGATGGCACCAAACGTTAGCTAAAATAAATTAAATAAATAGAAAAATAAACCGCAACATTTCTGATTTTACAATGCTGGTACGAAACGTTTTCTAAAATACCAGGTATTCAGACGGGCAACACTTTTTTTGTCGTTTTCTTCTTTACATGCAGTTAGTTACAAAAAGTAGACCTACATACACTTTGGTAAAACAAAATAGATCCCTAAATATGATACACATTGCAAAATATACAACTTCCTGAACTCCTGAATGGTCACATGCAGATAGGACAATTGACTCGAGTGACAAACGTTTAATTTTCCACTGTTTTTCACTGACGTATGAGGACCAGGCTAATATAGTCATTTCTAATCTTATATACACGCCCTCAAAAATTCACAAGAAGACGACAAGTGTCAAGCAACAGCAACACAAGCATCCCATTTTACCTTCTTCAAATAACCACATTTCACAGAATGACAATCTTTACTCATAACTGCAGTTTTACACAAACTGAACTTTACTTTACAGTAATGCATGTACTGTACTACTATTGTTATCGGTTTCATTCAACTTTCTTTCTTTGGAGGACAGATTTTCTTATATTTCATAAAAAAAATCTTGAAATATAAGATACAAGATTGAGTTTCTTTTATGAGCAACATTTTGGTGATGTAGAGACCTGTAATGATTTTAGTGGAAACAATCTAAAAAAAAAGTGTTTTGTTTTAATTACTTTGATAATTTTGTTATTTTTCAAATCAACTCCACTATTTTCCCCAGCAGTCACAGGAGCTGATTTACTAATGTATACTCTATTATAATAAAGTATTGGGATGTCTACCTTTACATGTAATCATAGAAATTGTGAATTTCCCCTCTGGGGATGAATAAAGTATCTATCTATCTATCTATCTATCTATCTATCTATCTATCTATCTATATCTATCTATCTATCTATCTATCTATCTATCTATCTATCTATCTATCTATCTATCTATCTATCTATCTATCTATCTATCTATCAGACCTTCATCTCTTCTGGGAAGGCTTTCCATAAGATTTAGGAGTGTTTATGGGAATATGAGGGCTTTAATCACAGTTTTAGCTCTAATTCATTCTAAAGGAGTTCTACTGGGTTGAGGTCAAAAGTGTGCATGCCAGTCAAGTTTCTCCACACAAAACTCGCTCATCCATATCATTATGATTGCCTGAAATCTTTGATTTGATAGAGTCCCAATACTTTAGACAATTTAAGAGTATACTTGTGGTAGATTTTCACTAAGGGGTGTGAATTCGCTCCTCATGCAACGCTTTGGTTTTACACATCATCTCAACACATACGTAATTGAAAGAAAATCCTGAAAATGCATCTTGTAAACAAAAGAACTCTTATTATCTTAAAATAAATATGTATATATTAATATTTATTTTCACTCTATAATGTGCAGTCAGACAGACTGATTTCATACAACCTAATGATAGTGCAGAATCTCCTTGTTTTTATGTAAAAACATGTTTGGATCTCAGTTCTTTCATTTATTTAACTATAGAAAATAGACATCAGGACACTGAGGATCCAAACCAAAAACAACAACAAAAAACAAAAGCCCACATTTGTTACAAAAGAAGACCAGGAAACAATACATTTAGTTCCAAGCAGACAGAAGTCCAGAAGATCTTCCCAGCTGATGATGGATGGAAACAGTAACCCCCAGTGAAGAATCATCACCTGGACATCCCTCTGCATGCAGCCTCAGACGAGCAGGTTTACCTTCCTGGGAGTGGATGGTTACTTTTCATGGGTTTTATTCTGCAGGTAACTGAAAAGTGCTTCCAGTCCTTTGGTTGAACACCACAGCTGCTTCAGCATCTGGCACTCTTTCTCATTCACTTCTTCTAGAACTGGTATGAGGATGCTTCTAACCAAGCATTTGGACTCTTCTAAAACCTTTTGAACACACACAGAGCAGAAAGACTCACTTGGTGATGTTGAATAAAGAGATTTGCCCTGATGTCTAATCAGCACCTACCACTGCGCTGCAGGACGCCATTTCCTTCACACGCAGCATCACCTCTTGGTTAAACGTAGTCGGCCAGAAGACCTGTGATACCAGACCTCGGCTGCATGCTTCTTGTGCTGTCAGCTTTCTCCCACAGAACAGCATCTCGTTAGCCTGCAATGAAGGCAGGTGTTTTCAGTATGGCACGTATTCCTAATCTTTGATCTGATTGGTTATGCAGGTGGTGGATTTTGGGGGAAAAAACTGAATTTTTCTGCAACCCACCAGAGCTACACCCAGAATCTGTGGGAAGGTGTAAGACGAGCAACCGGAGGGGGTGAGGTGGAGGGCTGCACATGGCGTTTGGAACCAGGCCCGCTCACTTGCCCAAACGACATCACACAGAGGCAGGATGGATGCCCCCAAACCCAAGGCAGGCCCGTTTATTGCCACCACAATGGGTTTTTTGAAGTGGATAAATGCTAAAACAAAGTCCCTAAAGGGGAACGGACAGAACTGAGCAGCTTTTACCAAGATTAACTACATGTTATAACAATTTTTTAAAAGCTTGTAGTCAAGACTTCTTACCGTACAGCATCAGCGATGCGGCTGCTCTCTTTTCTGCGGTCAGTAGACAGACGGCCTATCAGGTAGGACGGCTCCAGGCCACTGCAGAAAACCGTCCCCACAGAACTGAGCAGTAATAACTTACTATCATCAGCTGCTGCATTACCCAAAGCTCGACAAACTTCCTTCATAATCTGTGAAGAAAAAGTGAGAAGTGTTGTGTGGACATGTTAAAAATACTAACAAGAGCTCAGAACAATGGCTGACATACAGGCTTCAATACCTGAAAGAGAAACACTTAAGGCAGTTTTGGTTTAATTTATTGAGAACCATAAATATACAGTCAAAATGTAAAATGTTAAACCTTACTGTTATAACACAGTAACTTTAAATAAACCACTTTTTAAAGCTATATTAAAAAAAAAAAACAAAGGAAAAAAATGGTTTTCAAATTTTCTAGTACAAATACCTACAGAACTGTGGGAAAGTATTTGCACCCTTACAGCTTTATTCAGTTTGGGCTTTTTTGTTGCAATTTAATTTTTTAGATGAGCAAAAAAATAAAAAAAGATTCCATACAAAAGGCAGTTCTTAAAAGATTAGATCAAACTGATCAATCCATCAAGTCATCCAGGTCCTAAAACTTTAATGCAGCTGCAGACCACCACACAGGATGCACACCTTCCAAAAAAATTCCACAAATTTTTCATCAGCACAAAAAATATTTTCCCACAAGTCTTGGGGATCATAAAGGGTTTTTTTTGGTCAAATGTGAAATGAGTCTTTTTGATCATGAACTCGGACCTTAACCAAGTGCCTGTAACTTTGGGCCGGTAGCGATCTGAACTGAGCTTCCTGTTGCTGCCGTCTTTACAAAAAGCCTGCACCCTCTGCTGTTGCAGTTGTGTAATGACCCCAAACAACTAGACCCCGATTATAAAACGACATTATTTTCAACGAAAAAAAAAACTAGTCTTATATTTGGAACAATACCGTAGTTTCAAAAGCAAAAAATGTTACAATTACCCAGAGTGCTATTTAAAAGTAATTTAAATTCCTCCCAATTAAAAAATGATCAAAATCATTAGCTTCTTATTCCAAAAAAATGTTGCAGCACAGAAGGAGAAACTAGTTCTCCAAACAGAGGCAGTAAATGCACAGAAACACAGTTAAAAAAATGGATGAATTATTCCTTTAAGAATGTGTGCAATGTAAAATATTTAAAAACTGGACCCACAAACTGATTAAAAAGAAATAAAAAAATTCTTAATTCAGTAATTTGACCCCATTGGTTCCTAGGAAACCTCAGCTCCCATCCACATCAATCAGCATCCTCTGTTGCTGCATTTTAATCAGATTATCACCCCCTGACCCATATTAACCATCCAGCTTCAAAGTGAACCTAATTCTTCATGTCTCACCAAGCACATAATCTGTCCCTTGTTTCAATTAAATACACCATCTGAGTGCGCTTTTGTTTTACTCATGTTTTGGGGATATAATAAACCTGTTAACACAGACATATTGTAGCAACCTGTTTTCCTCTTAACGAACAAAAAGTAGTCAGATTAGACACATAGCTGTAAAAGTTAAGAGTTAGCAGAAGTCTCTAAAAACATTGTCATTTAATGTAGTGCATTCTGGAGTGAATGCAAGCAGCTGTGTGTGTGTGTTTTATAACAAAACGATGTTAGTTTAGTGAGACGAATCAAAATCCTCCTCTCAAAAATGAGGCAAAGATGAACAGATGCTGGTTCAACTCTGTGTGAAAGACAGAAGAGAGCTGCTGTCAAAGTGACACTCGTGTGCAATCAAGAGACGTCTTGATCTTAAAAAAAACAAAAACAAATGTGGCATCAGCTGAGAAACAACATGCATCCACTCAGTGGAAAAGGAAACCCGGCGATATGAATCCATCAAAAAAAAAACATAAAAAAAAATAATAATAATAATACTCTCTAGACCAGGGGTGTCAAATTTGAATTCAGAATCAAAGACCTTGTCCAACAGTCAGGGTCAGCCTTGGTCAGGGTTTTGAAGAATGAGGAGATAATGTTCACATATTTGACCAAATGTCTTATGTCAAAATATATATAAATGGTTTTTTACATTTTTTCAAGCTATATTACCAGCACAACAATGATTTACAGATTTTTTTTAATTTAAAGAAAAATTCAATCTAATAGATAAAATATTAAATTCTTGTCTCCCTCTCCTTTATTTCTTATAAAACATTCTATCACAGGCCATCAAAACCTTTAAAGAAAAATCCTTCAATAAAAATCTTAATGTCCAGATTTAAATGTACCTCATTCAAATATTAAAACTGCTATCTGGAGCATTTTTCTCTGTATCAAAGTTTTCTAAATGTTTTAAATGATATTTCAGGTCTAAACTATGATCTATGGGTTGAGTTCCACAACATCTGTCATTCTGATGAAGACCCCCTTCCTCCTAGAGACCCCTTTGCATTCTTTCTGGCCGCCGAATATTTTTCAGCCAGTAAAAATCAAATTTCTGCATTGTCGGCTTTCTGTCAACGTGCACGTGCTTCTTGCAAACCTGTAGCAGTAGGGGGCGCTCTCGTACAGAACGCTCCGTGTGTTTCTCTGTTTACAGTCTCAGCCGTTCATGGAGGAGACAAGAGCTAACTTCTACTAAAAACTTATCAATTCCCCAGCTAATGATGGATTTGTTTTTATTTTAAAACCTTTCACCTCACAGAATGGCAAGGCTTGCCAAGGATACACATTTATTTTGGTCAAAAAGTTCATTCAGGGCCGAGTAGGGCTGGGTACCGTAACATGGTACTACTGTGGTACTGACCGAAAACCTTCGGTAGGTAGTAATACCGAAAAAATTTTTTGTTTCCGATACCTAGTTT
Source organism: Callopanchax toddi (assembly GCA_006937965.1). Taxonomy (NCBI): domain Eukaryota; kingdom Metazoa; phylum Chordata; class Actinopteri; order Cyprinodontiformes; family Nothobranchiidae; genus Callopanchax; species Callopanchax toddi. The sequence continues at coordinate 820,812 of SSNR01000043.1, read as the reverse complement.
CGGTACTTTTACAATAAAATGTCCCTTTAGATGCGCCGCTCCAGCCCCGCTCTGATAGGTGCATACACAGGCTGAGGGACAAACACAACCCCTCCCAGCCCCTCCCTCTCAACAGCTACAGCGAAAAAAAAAAGTCAGACCCGCGACCCGGGTCTGGAGAAGTGGAGGGAGACGAAGCGAGACTTTCTCTCTTGTTTAAACACTCTCGTTGGTACCGACCGGGCCGTCAGAACGGCAGATTAAAAAGATCAGACCCGAACACCGTGTTTGTTCAGAGTCAGCCCGCAGCTTCGTTTTCACCTGCTGAGGCGTCGGAGCTGCAACCTCCTCAGGAGGACGCAGAACACATGCGCTGTTTTTTTTTAATTGCATTTAAAAAATCTGTGAGGCCACGAGATGTACTTGTTTTATTTAGGAGCATTTACTTTTTATTAGAGACAGGCTCTGTTATCAGCGACGATGTGGAGGGTTTTCCTCAGTTTTTCCTGTGCCCCCATCCTGGCACCTCCAGAATAACACTAGTTTCTGGTCGACCTGAATCCATGTACTCTTTATTAGCAAAAAGGGAATAATGAAATGATGAAAACGGATCCGTTTTCCTGTATTTCTGATTGTTTTTCCATAACAAAAACCAAATAACTCTTAAATCTGGATATTCAGTTTCACTTTCAGAAACAAAACAACAAAAGAAAGAGTTCATGGATTGTATGACAGCCTTAGTTAGTTCCAGAGGGAAGAGATATATAAATAATAATAATAAATGCATAAATATGCCATAAAACTGTGTTTTTTTTGTTTGTTTAATAAAAAAAAAACTTTAAGTACTTGTTATTTTCTCTAAGAATTATACATATAGGTATCGAAAAAAGTATCGTCAAGGTACCGGTATCGAAAACCAGGTATCGTTAAAGTAGTAGTATCGAAAAATATTTAACGATACCCAGCCCTAGGGCCGAGTCATTTCTCTGTTCAGCTACAGAGTACCGCAGCAGCTCGCTGCTAACAGAGCTAAGTATCAAAAGCAGCAGGGACAGAGAGGGCTCATCAGAGCCTCTTACAGTGTGGGAATGTGATTTGTGAATTGTGAGTGATTAAACCCTACAGTTTGAGCTGCACAGTTTATGCCCAGCTTACAGACCAAAGAAATGCGCCGTGTGCACGCGCGCGCATGCGTGTCGAAGTGTTTGGGGAGGAGCCGTTGAACTTTGGATTCAAAAACTGCTCTCTTGATGAAATAATCCACAATGTGGCTTTAAGACAAAACTCAAAAAGAAATATAGACAATTATAAATTAACACACATTCAGTAGCTCTGATAAAGGCCTTTAGCATATGATGGACATTTTTATTTAGCTCAAGTTTATCCATGTCAATAAGCTGTGAAAATAGTCAGGACTAGGCTTGAGCAATATTATGGTAATAACGTATACAGCCGGTATTGAAAAATAGCAATGGTATCCGTTTCAATATTGTCATGAAAAAAAATGCACGGTCGGCGCTGGACTTCTGGTGAGTCGATGGTGACTTTGGGCCGGTCTGGGGCGCTCGTGCAGCTCGCTATCCGAGCGGCTCGTTTTAACCAGCACTGCCTTGTTGCTGTGGGAGCTCGTATAGCTGCGGGTGTGTTCGTGCGAGCTTAGGGCTTCAGTCAACGGTGGGATCCCCTGTCTCTTCCCCTGTCTCCTCCCCACCCCTGTTTTACTCAGCACTTCCTTATTGCGGCGCAAGCTCGTATAGCCGTGTGTTCGCAAGCTTGCAGCGCTTCAATCAACAGCGGTAGCCATCCAAACCAAACATCAGCTGTAAGTGCTCATGGTGGGAGCCGTGACCAAAAATGCCCAGGTTGAATTATGGTCCCAGTCCAACCCTGGTCACGGTAATACCGTACACCGCGGGAAAATGTGGAGGAAGTTTGACTGTATCAAAATTTGGATACCGCCCAAGCCTAGTCAGGACTGAATGCATGTTGGATTTTTTCATCCCAGATGAAGTTGCTCACGTCACTCTTCTGGAGAACATGGGGATGATTTAAGCAGCTTGTACGCTGAATAGAAGGAACAGCGTTGGTGCTGAAACACTGCATTTTAAAGCTCCATAAGCCTTTTAATTGTCAGCATGACTCAACAACAGCCAACTGTGACATAAACGGGACACAAAGTTCTGTTTTTAAACAAAATGCGCAGCAATAGAGCTTCTCTACATCACGAGACAAATTCCAAACATGGAAGCTGAAGGGAGGGGAGGCCGGGCTTGTAAAAGTGCTGCTTGTTCCAATGAATTTTGAGATTTGTAGTTTTAGTGTACTTTCTTTTGGTATTGTGCACTCATAACCTGGTTTTAACACATATCAATATGATCTCACAGACCAGATAAAACTGAGACTACATGTGTGTGTGGTCTCGACCACTAACTGTAGAGTTCTTTTACATTCAATATGAGATAAATATGACAAACATTTCAAGGTTTTAAAAGTGGAGCTGCAAAACAGTGAACCACCTGCTTGACTAAGAAGAACAAGTGTTGCTGGTGACCAGAAAAACAGCAGCATGTTTTAGGAAACCTCCTGGATGCAGCCAAACTGACAACAAGCATTGTCAAAGCAATCAAAGAGCTTTTCAAAGTGATTAGGTGGAACGTCAGCCCAGAAACACTTCAGTTAGCGTAAGAGCTTAAAAAACAACAAGAAAATAAAAACAACCCCCCCCCCCCAACAGACCAAATTCAACCCTTTACTCCATATGTTCCTATAATTGGCTCTCGATTTACTCTGAGTGTACCATAGGGAAGCACTTTAAGCCAATCTTACAGGAATGTCAAAGGGTTTACTGATGTTTTTAAAATAGACTCTGAAACAATGGGGTACACAGTCCAAAAAAGAAAAAGAATCATGTGCAACACAACCGAAGCATATGTGTGATATTAAAATATTAAAATGACACCTCATGCTTGGTTTGCATTTCACTCATCTGATTCTACACCAACAGAACTCAAAGAATATAAAAAAAAAAAAAGCTCAAATAGCGAGGATCTGTGATTTAATCTGTAAAAAGGCAAGATGCCCTCTGACGTGCACACTGTCTGGTGACAATGGCAGAAAATATTTGACTGAGGGTTAAGAATGATGCATTTATAATGCCAAGGTGTCAGTCATACAAAATCAAACAGCATAAAGAACAACTTGTCCAATGTCTGCATGTTGTTTGATTTCAAACTGACTTAATTTTTTGTTGCTGCTTATGACACGTGGATTGACAGAAGGATAAAAGGCAGGGTGTTACTTTTTCATACAATGCAAAATGACACAAAAATATGGATTTACATGAAACACAGAATACCTTGGTGTGTACTTACAAATACACTGACGCTGTATTTAAGTCCAGAAGGATGTATCGGTAATTATAAGTCATTCAAAAACAGAAATAAAAGAAGATACTCCATTCTATCCTTGCTTTGTGTGACACTATCCTTATGATACAGTTTGCTTTAGACCTGATGGATCGGGGTGGCAGAGGCTCAGGCAGTAGAGCAGGTCATCTAGTAATCAGAGGGTTTGCGGTATGATTCCAGTTCTGTCCTAGTCACCTTGCCATTGTGTCCTTGGGTGAGACACTTCACCCATCCTGCCTGTGTGTGAATGTTGATGGCAGTCAGAGGGACCTCTGTCAGGCTGCCCCAGGGCAGCTGTGGCTACAAATGTACTTTACTACCATCAGAGTTTGAGTGAGTGTGTGTGAATAATGGATCATCTGCGAAGCACTTTGTGTGCCTGGAAAGCGCTATATCAATGATCATTATGAAAATCCAAAGATTTCAAATCTCTTAAATATTTGTTCCGGTCCAGATTCACCAAAGGATTGCACATCTTTTTCAGAAGTTAATCATCAACAAACCTCAACTTGTAAACATATCTAATTCTTAAAGCTTCACAGTTGTTCTTCATCTTTTAAAACATGGAGCTGACCTGTGAGAATACACTCGTGACAAGTCATATTTAGATTGTGCAAGGATGATTTGATGATTCTCTTCGTCCTGCTGTCAAAAAAAGGTTTGAACGATGTGCAAAAGTAGGATCAACTGTACACTTTTAGTAAAATCAGACCCTCTGCATTATTATCAATGTAAAGATGCAGCCATAGAATATTTATCAAAATTACCTTATGTGATTCTGACTGTTAGGTTTGACTTTTTCTATTATCGGCATTTTGAGGAGTTAAAATGACTCATGAATATTTAGGAAAACACACAGCTATAAAAGGTCAAGGAACAAGTACCACTTGAAGGATTAGGGGCTTTTTATAAACTTGTAACAGTATTTTAGGAAAATGTAGTGGGATATAGTTTTAAAGATATTCTAAGCTGCAGCTTTTCAGTGAGCTCTTCCATAGACTCTCTTGTTTCTGCAGCTTCAAAGCCTGAGAGACACAAAAGGAGGTATCCGAGCTGTTTGATAAGCCCACATCTTTCAGGCTTACTGTCACACATAAAAGTACACACACATGTGTACACACAGTTTAGGCCACTTGAGCGCCTGTGAGGTACGGGGCTGCCTTGCCCACAATGCTGTATCAAAGGGAGAACAGCCCTCTGTGGGAGATCTGAGGCTCAAACATCTGAGTAGCAGAAAATCCTGTTTACTTAGAGTTTTGAGCCAGGGGTGGATGGCTGTGATCCACGCCATTATCTCTGGCCAACCCAGGATTTTAGAAATAATTCATGTAGAGGCAAGAAAAGTTTTGGATATTTATACAATTATAATATTTACAAAAATAATCATCAAAAAGATCAGTTTGGTTTCATGCACGGAGTGTTTTGTTAGTCATAATTCCCAAATCTGGGTAATTAAGGAAAAAAAAAAAAAAAAACGGACGCTGCAAAACTTGCTGGCAAACAGAAAAAGGGAATTAGATGAGTGGAACTGGACCAGCTTGTTGCTGACTGGAGAGTCACAAGAAGCATCCAATCTCAGCCTGGTTCGTCTCTGCAGGCAACCAGTTCTACAAATCCTCAAAGTTCTGAATACACTTTAAAAATGATTCAAGTACCCCCCCCCTCCCCCTCAAATTAATGCCAAATAAAGTCAAAGAGTAATTTGTGCATTCAAGATCTAATTTGCCTCAGGATGCTAATTTTACTGAATGAATTGAACTGACTGAGTCAGCAGGTGGTCAACAAATTGCCGGGGAGACCACAAAAAGTACGCAGCGAAAGCCAGTGAACTCGGCTTGGCACAGATTTTGCATCCTAAATGCCTGTAGAGAGGACACAGCTGGTATTACAGACCTAATCAGAAGTGTGTCTAAAAATAGTGAGATTCTGCTCAGTGTGATGTATTAAGACGTTTACAAAACCTTTTTGCTAAATTGGTGTCAGTCTCCCTTGTCTTTGTCCCCCCCCCCATATTTTGTATGCAAGAAGCTAAACTGAGCTGTAACACAAGTGACCTCATTTAAATGATAAAATAACTACTTTGCATGCTAAATCTAATATTTCGAGGAGGCTCCTGTTATAACAGTCACCCGAGCTGACAGGAAGATGTAAAATGCTTAGGTGATTATGGAGTGTTTCTTGGAAACGCTGCCATCTCTTTGCAGCAGCAGAATCAGTGAAAGTCATCTCTGGGGTCTTCAGTTCGCTTGAAAGGTAATTACGTGACTCTTCTCCATGAATCTGCAGCACGATCTTTCACTGGTTCAACAAGCATTTTGTTACAGCAACAACAGATGGTAGAGCCCTGGATTAAATGTACTGGATTCCTAATGTTGTAGAGACCGACTGTGGTAGGAGGAAGCTTGAAAGAAACTGTCACTTTTTCAGCTGCACCCCATGTTACATTCATGCAGCTGACAGTGTCACTTTGGGTAGCTGTCACATTAAACTACGACTTTTTCCACACTGGCTCCTGAAAGGCTTATTGGAGCAGTTACTGGAGAACTTGTGTCTCACTGCAGCAATAAGAGGGGAAATGTAATTCATTCTGTCCAAATGAAGCTTTATGGCAAATGTGATGCAAAATTAATAATCTCTGGGCCTTGATACACTACGTCTTCCCACATCAAACAAAAGGGCCAAACAGAAAGAAACAATACAGAGTAAATGGTTGATTTCTGCCCTCACCTCTGGTGTAAGAGCGTTGTTGTCTGTGGTTTGGCTGGAGAGCAGAACATGCGTGAAGCCCTCTTCCTTTCTGACCACGATGTCTCGGAATCGACAGTTGCTCTCGTTCTGTCGCACGTTGTACCTGAGCCGCTTGTCAAACACGTAGCCCTTCTCCTCTGCCAGCTTCCGCTTTACTGAGCTGTGAAGATGCAGCTTTCCATTGGACAGAGGGGAGCCTGACAAAGAGGGAGGAAGGCAGGACAGTAGGCTGTTGTTAGTTATTCTGATGGAATTTTCTAAATTTCCAAAAATCTTAAGTGTACATTTATTCTTTTCTTTTGCAACTTGGCCCAATTTTAGTTTATTATTTTTGTCTTAATGTCAGAAAAGTTGTGCTTGTTAATATTTTTTGCTACAATAAAAACAGGTCCTTATAGGATGAGGGAAAAGGCTTTAATGGAGGGCTCTGAATCAGTTCTGAATGCACTATACTGTGCATCTGCGTCATCGGGAGACATTTTCTCTGCACGATATCAGAGCTTTCACTGCGAGCTTCCACAATATTCAGCTTGATTGCATTAATATTCAAACTCAGAAAAAAAGCTAACATACAGTAGCTGAATTACCTTGCTATATCAGGCTTCAAATCTGAAAACTAAGCCGCATAATTTTCAAGCCTTTTTACAAATGGCATCATCAAAGCAAAGTAATATCTAATGAGCCATTATTCATTGATAAATTGATTTGGTTAAAACGGATTTCTGGCAAAGCACAACTTTAGCTGTAGACTTTGATCAGATGGTAGGAGAAAAGGGAGGAAGATCCATATATAAAAGAACAACACACACACACACACACACACACACACACACACACACACACACACACACACACACACACACACACACACACACACACACACACACACACACACACACACACACACACACACGTGTCTAATCTCAGAACATCTTGACATGCTGTGGGAGTAAACAATACCAAGTCACTCACAAACCTCAGCGTTCTCACCACAACCTGTGGCTTGACGCTTTTACAGCCAACAATATGAAGGATGAGAGCAGCAGGAAAAATAATCACAGCTTTAATGAATATTAGTCAGTTTTTAATTCTAATAAGAAGTGTTTAGATTATTTATAGAATAAATACAAGGGCAGAAAGTGCTTTAAAATGTTGTATAGATTAACTTTTGAGTTTGCAACAATAAAAAGCTAAAATCAATTTATTAAAAATGTAACATAAGACTGAGAACAGTCAGAATGAGGTAACAGCTGATCTAATGTATCGCCTCAATAACCGCCATATGTTTATCTATAATAAAGAAACACAAGTCACTCTTCTTATGGTTTATGAGGATTGAGTGAGTTCTAAACAATGTTAGAGTTACAACTAGTATTAAATAGTTAATGTGGAATGTTAATTGGATTTTTCTATTGGAGAGAAAAACGAGCTGAAACAGACTTAGCAGGTCTGTGTTTGAGCAGACATTATCACTTGTTTTTGTTTTTCATGTGTGAGGTTCTTTATGGCAGTTTAAATATTTTGTCAGTGGTTTTTGACAGCAAATATAATGTGTGTGTGTCCCATGAGCTGGTATGATGGACAGACATCACAATCAACAACCAAGACATGGTAAAGTTCTCAGCAGTGACTTCAATCAAGAATTCATCGGTGCCATTTGAACGTTTACTGCATGAATGTGACTCTAAAACCCTGAGAGAACTCACAACAGCTAAAATGAATCATTTATGGCTTAGTTCTACCAAACATATAAAATGTAGAGGCATAATTAGAGGTAGACACTGTGGTTTCCCTGAGCCTGAAAATGCAAACCAACAGATTTGTATTCATGTGACAGGACTTCTTTAAAACTATGGGCATTTAGGAAGTGAACACTTGTGATTCTCAGCATGTAGAACAAATTTACTAAGAGCAGTTTTTAAATACAGTAAACAAGGTTAATTAACAAATTCACAATTACAAATCCCAATTCAAAGCTTTGATGATAATTAACATGTAAAATGACCAGGAATTTGTTTTTATAGTAATAGGGCAGTTATATTCAGAAGAACCTTCTACCTATTCAGACAAGTAGAATTTATCAAAATAGATCATTCAATGACAGAAACTCTTTAAAATTTTAGCTCCAATATATCAAACCCAGATTTACAGACCTTTACAGGTCATGGTCTTAAATCTGATTATTATTAAAAGTCTCCAGATGATCCGTTTCGAACTTGTCCATGTGTCAAACACTTACACCTGATAACATGTAACATGTTTAAATAACTAAAGTAAAACAATTCATGGCTAAAAGCAAAGAGAAAAACTGAAAGAATTCTGGAAAACTTTTGGTTCAAACCGGGCTTGAACTGGGCGGATGGCTGTTAAACCATCATACCACCTTAAATGTCTTTTAGTGGATGGCAAAATGCAACTAAATAATTTTTGTAACAAATGGAAAAAACTAAATGTAAAAATAATAATAACAATAATCATAGTTGCCATCATTGTAAAACTGTTAAGCTTTGCACAGTGAACCAGTGTAGAGCAATATTCTGTACTAAGTCAGTTGGGTTGGAACAAATATAAGAACAATTGCAATTTCAATGAACTAATAAGCTTTTTGTTAAAGATTGGGATGAAAGTTCTCACTCCAGAAACAACCCATTCACATAAAGCTCAATAAGGATCTGACACATCCCATTAAACAAGTGTTTATCATGACACTGTTCACTTACATTAGTGAGTTATTGAAGAGAACTGACGCTGCTGAGTGAGCTGAGTGGAGTAGTCCGCTGAGGATTAGGAGATTAGGACTCATAATAGCTGAGTGCTATGAGGCTGACTCAATACTTCACCAGCAAAGTTATGTTGCTACACAGGTGAACAACTGACAGACTGAATGTGAGACTTTGACAGGAATGCGTTCAAGTTAACATTATGGTGGACCAGCTAACAGATGGTGGCAGACGAAGTTATAAATAGCAGCCATCAGTCCTGTTTGCTAGATTAGAGGACTATAAGATGATGCAATGTGCAATAAAAGCAACATTCCTAGTACAACTAGAAAGATAGAATCCAATCATGTGTCTTTTTTAAATTCACACTCATCTTACAATTGCATAAATGCTTGACTATATTGTAAGAGTAAATCTATGCAGCAATGCACTCAAATATCTTACCAGTTCCCCTACAGCATATGTGGTTCCTCTGGTGAAAGAACTAAAACTGTAGCTGCAGAAAGTTAACAATAAGGTGCATAAAGACTCGTGTGTGTAACGTTTTGCATAAAATGTAGAAAATAAAGTGTGTAGTAAAGCAGATCTGAGAAAGCATGTGACAAATAAAATAAAAAATTTGACCGTACAGCTGGCTGGATTCAACAGTGGGGGTATATTTTACTGTCAGGGCTTTGGTTCACTTGTCCACTTAGAGGAAATAGTTATAAATCAATAAAAATTTGTTTTGCGTGAACACCTTTGTCCTATACTGAAACATTTTCATCCTAATGGGTGTGGTGTCTTTCACGTCACAAGCCTCCATCGATCGGGCACCAAGGATCACAGTGGTTTTAGGAGTCTGGACAATTTCCCAACCACAGCTTAACAGAACTAAACACCAGTGTGATCAAAACAGCAAAAAAGGAGGATTTTTTTTAAAAAATGCTGTTCCATCCCTCATATTAAAGAGAAGCTGTTCATTTTCTTGCCATTACGTTTTGTATTTTTATGAATTTATTTTAGATTTTTTTCACCTATCTGTATTTTCCTGAATGAATTAAAAAAAACTCCAACATGTGGCAACTGTGCAACTTCTTTAGATGAAGGGGAAAAAATGTGTTAGAAACAATGGACCAAGTTCACCTCCACTGATGCTATTTAATTATATACGTTGGTGATAAATTGCAAAAAAAATTCTACATTTTAAATGTTTTAATTTTGGTGAATTGTGTCAAGATGACTTGTTCAGAACTTAGTTAATGATTAATCGTGGTGTTCAGACTGTGGACTGTGACTCACAGGTGAAATTAAAAGTTGATATCATGATATGTCACCATAGATCTCAACAATAGAAATGAAAAAGTTAAAATTGTTTGTATTTCAATGCATTTCATTACCCATATACTGTATTAGGAAAAACCATGGAAACTTTAAAACAGGATTTCCAAAACAGAATTGTTACAACAGGAAAAGAAAGTTGTGTCTTTATCAAATAATGGAATTTCTCATTGATTACTTAGAACTATCATGACCTTTACCTTCTTTAAAGTCCTGACTAGGAAAAAAAAGTTTAAACCTTCAATTCTTGAAGATTTTTTTGAGGGAAAGTAAGCCAAGTGTTTATTAGAATGTCAATAAATATAAAAGCACAGAAAATCTGGATGTTAACCATATCAGTGGTTTTCAGAAAATACAGTTTGTTGAGGAACGATTACAAGGCCCTCCTAATTTTTCTTCACATCATTCATCAACCTTACACATAGTGTTGATGAATGATGAACTCTCTTTTTTAATATCTTACCTATTTCAGTGGTGAACTGTGGTCCAGTGGTCTCTTTGTGACCTAGTTCTGCTTCAGCCCGATGAGAAGGCAGTCTATGTGACCTCGCTGCTGTACTGAACATGAGAGGCTCCATCTCTCCATTCTGGAGTCCATTATGAGGAACCCTCAATGGTGGAGCAAAGTGAGGTCCACTTGATGGATGAGGCTTGTAAGTCATGGCTTTGCTCATTCTGTCTCCTAAAGTGTGTGTTCCAGCTCCAACACCCACTTTCTTTTGTTTCTGGGTGGATCCTAACCCTCTAATCCCCAGAACTGAGCCCACTCTCACCCCCACAGGTGGGCCACAAGTCCTTTTCTTCTTTCGGGCTTCGGACCGAGCCCTGGAGTTTTCTGTTGCTGCGGGTTGGCTGGCAATAAGGGGTTCCCCGCGATGTTTTTGGACCTTGGATCGTTTGTGAGAAGGCTGCCGCAAGCTGTTGAACTGGTCAATGAATTCCTCACAGTGCAGCAGGTGATGCTCCGGTTCCCAGGTGTCCTCCTTACTTCCATAACCTTTCCATCTAATTAGGTACTCCCACTTACCCTTCTTGTTCCGCCTCTTGTCCACGATCCGCTCCACCTGAGGGCCACACACAAAGAGAAAAGGAACAAATTAAATATTTTAATAACTTCAAAAGGTTGATATACAGATTTCGATTTCAGATTTTTGGTTCTAAAACCATAATGTGTATATGATAAACACCAATATATAGTATTTTTAATTTGTGACCCAACATAAATACAACAGTAACTTATTAATTAATTCATTCATTATTTAATTTGTTCAACAAAACATCCAAAATGTCTCTTTACTGTTAATTAGAATATGTTCAGATTTAGCCAAATGATAATTAACTCAATTTATACATTATAAGGACATTTTCCCCCAAAACTGAAAAAATATAAAAGAAGAAAAAAAAAAAAACACGTACTGATGTTGACTAATTAGTGATATGGTAACATTTGCTACTGAATCACAATCAATATTTTGTGAAACTCTGTCATTGTTTTCATTTGAAAATTATGAATTCGCATCAGGATCAATCGCTTCTTTTAAAAACTACATTAAAAAGCTATAAAAGTGACTAACCAGTCCTCACAAACTTTACTTTCAAAAACTTCTTGGCTACTGTAACGTTCCTCCTATTAACATAATTTTTCTCAAACCTTAATGTAATGCTGGTTTCACACAAAACAACATTAAAGTTGATGTTAGCTGTACAATCAGACTAAAAGACTAAACTGAATTTAATAATCAGTCACAAAAGGCCACTAATATTGCTATCGTATAATATGTTTATGTATTTGGCAGACACTGTTATCCAAAGTGACTTACTAATGATAATGTAACCAAGAAGTTACCATTGAGGCCAACAACAAACTACTTGGCGGACAAACACTCGTCTGTCTCTGAAGTGACCGTGATGGAAAAGAATACAAGCATAGATTGAAGTGCACAAAGAGTACAGAAGAGCAGGGGAAGGGAGGTGTAGGGTATTTTTATGTGGGTGGCAACAATATATATGCACATACATATTGAAAGTATTACTATAATATGGATGTAGAATACCTTTGTAAAGCTTTTACAGCAGGCAGGAACAACTTCCTGTAATGGTTCTTAATGCAGCAGAGCTAAGGAAGCTGAAAGAGCCAAAGTAGAGCTAAATGCATCTGCTGCTCTGTTTACAGTCTCTAGTCAAGATTGTCTTCCTGCAGTCAAGTCTTGCCGTATAACACATCACACTGTGTGTCAGTATTCCCATTCTTGTCAAAGTGCTTCTTTCTTATTTATAATAAATAAATAAAAACCTACCAAGTGATTCCTAAAATGAAACAACCAACTTCACATCCGTTATGTTATTTTGTTGAAGTTTGAGAAATTTAAGGCAGTGGAAAATTCTTTAAAGGTATGTTTTGTTACATCCGTCAAGTTTAAGATAAGACTCTGTGGACGAAAGATAAGTGACCATAGTGGAGCCTGGAGAAGCTACAGGCTGCTATCATGTAAAGACAGGGCACTTCGCACAGTTATATATTAGACCAACAGAGAGCTCAGCACTAAATTGATTCAATACGAGCCCTTTATGAAAGACATTTAATGAATAAATCAAAAGTAAGACAACACTCCCCAACACATGGATACAAATAATAGCCCAATAAAGCTTAAATTACAATAACACTAAAAATCAAAGATTTGTATTACCGTATTGACCATAATATAGGATGACCCCTTTCCAAGACTAACCTTCAGAAAAAAATAATAAATTCACTTTTTAAAGAAACTACAGTATTTTTATTGATATTTTGAGAAAGTAATTTAAAGTACCCATGACATCGGTTTCCATGTTTTCTGACTTATCTATCATGTTGCAACATTGAGTTCTCACCTTAAACCTGCCAGAAAGAGCAAAAAACGGCGTCCATCTGTCTCCTAGTCCAGCCAGTGAGAAGCTCTTCAAGATTTCAGACCCAGGATTCAAACAGTTTTTTTCACTCCAGCCCGCTATGAGGTCAGAGTGATCCGGACTTGCTTATATGGTAAATTCTCCTCCCACATGCACGTTCACGACAACTGGAGCGAGGCAGTGCCGCCGCCATTGCCCATAGACCGTGTAGTGTTTAGTTTCAGTTTCGTTTCTCTTTCACGCAACGACACTGCCCCCTGCTGCAGCAGAAGTGTCAGGCTGCCAAATAAGGAGAAACCCAGCAGAACCGGAAGGCGGCGCTTTCTTCTGATCTCTGAGTTGCTCGTTAGGAAATAATTACAGCGTATTTTGAGTTATAATGGTGCAACGCTAATCTAGAGGCATCAAAGATTACACCTGTTTAATATAAAGTGATTTAAATATGGAGTCATAGGCACTTTAAATAATACCGTATTTACAGACCTTTAATATTTGCCAAATAATGCCATCACAAAGATCTGTCATGCATATTCTGGCATATGTGGATTTCTGTCAGGAAATACACTAGTGATCCTGAACAAAAACTGAGCAAAAAAATACCATTGTTGTGAAGAAGCTATGACCTTCAGTTAAGCTGGGATGAGGATCAGAACCCCCAAATCTGTGGCCATGGTTCTCATCTGAAAAAGGGTGGATTAACAAATCAGGGCTGGGGAAGAGGTCCGAGTGGTTAGGGGAAGCCTCCTGGACGCCTCGCTAGGGAGGTGTGTCAGGCATGTCCTGCTGGCAGGAGGACCCCGGGTTGACCCAGGACATACTGGAGAAATTCTATCTCTAAGCTGACCTGTGAACTCCCATGGAGTCCCAGTGGAGATTCTGGTGGGCGTTGAGGAGAAGACATTCTGGGCTTCCTGCTGTCCACACAACCCAGACTCAGATACGCAGAAGGTGAGTGGAGAGGCAAAATCCAAGTCTCCAAGACCAGGTCCTCAGTTGGAACAGTGGATTGCAGATTAAGTGTGTGAACTTCTCCTTCAAGTGGAGGAGTACAAGTGTTTTAGGGTTTTGTTCACAAGTGGGAACAGAACAAAACAAAAGACATAGTGGATTAGGGTACCATTTACATGAAGACTGATGCTGTATCAGTTTGTCATGATAGAACTGAGCAAAAAAGGCGAAGGTGTTGATTTACCAGTCAATCTACATTCCGACCCTCCCCTATGATTATGACCTTTAGCTAAAAGCATAAGATTGCAAATGAGATGTTGCTGGACTCATTCTCAGTAATAGGGTGAGGAACTTATTCAGGAGGCGCTACGAGTTGGGTTCCTGTTCTTCCACATCAAAAGGAATTTTGGAACTCTGAAAACAATACCTGTTGGATACCAGGTGTTTTGAAAATGTTTCACAAGGGAAACAGTCTAAGGGTATAGCCAGATTTTGCTGAATAAATTATATCTTATGGCTGGCTATAAACATGTTAGTCTTACTGGATTAGCTGGAGGAAGTTGCTGGAAAAATCTGTCTTAGCTGTTGATTCAATGACCTAGCCCTGTATAGGTAAGATTAATGGATAAATGAATGGATGGATGGATGGATGGGCGGATGGATATTAACATCACTTTCTTTTACAAATGAGTCATTATGCATATTGCATCTGCATTACTTACGTAGTTACAAAAAAACCTTTTAGTTAGAGTGCGTTACAAGGTTTTGGTCATACAATTTCTGGAAGATGATTGAGAGGTTTCATCAGAGGTGTCAGTAAAGCTGTGGTAATTAGTGCTCATCATCCTCTCAGACATTCTGAACACATTAAGGAAAGTAAACAGCCTTTGATGGGTGAGCTGCAGGAGTGTCAGGAGAGCAAATTTATGATACTGCTTACAGTACCAGATAACGTCACACTTAATGCACAGAAATGCATATGCACACACATACACACAATGGAAAAACAGGCAGTGAAAAACAGCACGGTTAATTGTGTACATAGATGAGGTGGGGGTGGGGTGGGGTGGAGGAGGGGTGTTACAAGTCATGATGCTTCGAAGTCTGAGCTGTGAGTCTGACTATATAGGTCACAAATACCATCAAAGTGCCACTATCATAAGAAATGTTGACACATTGCTTAAATGGTAAATCACTCTCCTCGTGAAGCTTTTCATAATACAAATTATTTTCTCTATGTGAACTTGTTCCAACATTTGTGTTTCCTGGTTATTTTCACAGTGACCCATCAGTCTGAACAAGAGAAAAAGAGTTGTATTTCATCTCCATCTTCTTTTCAGCTTACAGAAAAAAGTCCAAATAAAATATCAATGCAACAATTCTAACATTTAAACACAAATTGACCATTGAGAAGGAGGAATTGTGTTAAAGTGAAGATCAAAAGCAATCTGTTGGTTTGGTGCAACTTTTAACAATTTCTATTTTATTTAAAAAAAAACTGGTTATAAACTAGATTAAAATGAGCCATGAAATAGGACCTGCTTTGACATGAACTACACCTTCTGCTTTTTTAGAGGACTTTGATCTAGATTAAAACTATATAAATATAAATGAAGTGAAATGAGCTAAAGATGACTTGTTTATTGACCATGGACCAGAGCAGTGTGCTCATTACTTGCTGGTAAAACCCTGATTTATTTCCTGATTCATCCCAACATCACAAGAAGACACTTGAACTCCTTCACTTAAAGTAGTGACTCATCCTGATGTGGATGAAGCATTCCATATTAGGTGTTTGATGTTTGTGAATTTCCTTTTTGTTATTAACAGTTTAGACCATTATTTACCCAGTGCACAGCACATCTAAAGTTGAACAATATTCCATCAATAACCCTGTTTTTATTTTTGACTTAAATAGGAGTAATTTTGATTACTTTATTATGTAAGAGTGTCAGAGCTATAAGTACTTCTTTAGTTGACTATCATATTTACGTAGATCAGAGTTAATGATTAAAAGCTTATTACAGCAATTATATAGACTTAAATAACACTAAACTAATTTACTGATCTGTATGATTACGATTCCAGCGGTTATCTCTTGCCTTAGACTAATTAAAGCCAAAGTGTTTCTTTTTGCTGTAATTATGTTTTATCATATTTCTCCATTCAAACAACCAGTTGTTTTGAATTGGTTGCCGATCTTCCCATTTTGAGTAGAAGTTTTAAATGCCATGTAAGATCCCACTTTAATGTGAGTGTGTGCAGAGGTAGTGCAAGTGTGGGTTTACAAAGATAGTTTATAGCCATCATCATGGTTCTTTTATCTCAGAGTAGTTGAAGGCTTTATCGAGCCAGCTGACACCATAAAACAGAGCTGTCTTGAACTTAGTACACCCTTTAGGCTGTAAGTCTAGATGTACAAACACTTTGTCTTTATAGCAAACTTTCAGTGTTGACTGTGATGAAGGCGCTGTACTAGATCTGGAAAAAATAACCAGACAAAAGAAAAATTGCTGTCAGAGGTAATGAGGTTTGTAAGCACATAACTGCCTGGTACATCATTACGCATGAGCACTAGTATATATCATGTGTGCGTAGTACCAGACGCGGTATCAATCGTGCAGCTCGCGATGACACATTGACGAGCTTCACATCCCGGTGCGGTGCGCTATAAAGTCACGCACATACAGTCGCAGAAGCTTGTTCACACACACGAGCTGCACTGCCAGCAACCCCCTGGAACAAATTCATGGTGAGGAGGTATGCAACGAGCATCAGCACCAGGTATTCCCTTAAACGCCTCAGTGACAAAATATGTTTATAATAGCCTAAATCTCCTAATGCATACATCTCCCATGCTTACTTTCTAGTACTTTCTACACAAAGCTGTCTTTGTTTTTAGATCAATATATCAGATTAAGCATGAAGTTAATTGATGCAAATCTGTTCAGCTTGATTTCCATTTTTGGTCAAGTCATTACACTGTAATATTTGGCTAAAGCAATCAGCTGCTTTCAGTAAATAAAGTCTAAGAAAAAAAACAACGAACAAATAAAAGAGACTCATTTTTCCTTAAAATCAGTCTCCATCATGCTATAGGTTCAACAAGGTGTTGGTAACATTCCTCAGAAGTTCTAGTCCATACAGACATGACTGAATCACAATTAAACAATCTTTTATCATTCTTATTGAGTTTTATAGTGTTGGTCTCTGTGTGGCCCTGTGATGGACTGGCAACCTGTCCAGGGTGTCCCCTTTCTCTTGACCACTGACTGCTGGAGATAGGTACCAAGTCCCCATGACCCTTACTGGAAGGAGCGGTTAAGAAAATGGATGGATGGACAGATGAAATTCCAACTCCTCACCATAAAAGCCAATTAAAAACTTTCTAGGAACAGTATATGGCACAAATTTACTGCAATTATTTTGTAATGAATTCACAAAACACGATTGCTGCACTGTAGAGGTGAGAAAATGAAGCTCCGACTGAGAAAACGGTAGTTACAGGAGTAACAAGAGTAACTAGGTCAATGGACACTGAGTGGATTGATTTTGTGCAGAGTCACGATGCCGGAAAGGTGAGGATCACTGCCAGCACCCGTCTAATTTTTCACTTGGTTGTGGAGTTTCTTCAGACAGCTGGGATTGACGTGCATGTTGCTGTGACAGTTTATCAAAACCACACTGATTCTCGCTTTCTCTCCAGCTTGCATACTTACTTTGTGCTAATGGTTGCCAGCATATGCCTGCCATGAGAGTGGAAGTCACAAATTAAACATAGTTGGTAAAATTGGTCCAAAACTGACAGAAATATTTCATATAAAACTCAACAAGCGAAGGCTGGTATGCCTCATTAGTGTGGTTAGAGGAACGGAGCTAGTTAAGGGTGGCAACGCTCTGTCAATTTGTGTCTCCTCCTCGAGTATCTCAGAGCAGATATGGCAATTTATTTTTTGATCTTAAACATTAATTATTAAAATCATGTCCAAATATATAAGGACATGTTTTAACTTGATGAATAACATATTTTTTGTAATTGGACAAATACAGATCACGTTTTTTTTTTTTAGATTAAAGTCTGGACCTTAAAAGAAAAATATTGAGTTGTTAATTTTTCAATTTGCACTGTGATTGACCAATAATTTCTTTCTAGGCTTTAAAAAATATTTCTCTGTAATGAGAAATATTATGAGCCTATTTCTGTCATTATCTTTTTCTGTAGCAGCGAGGCCCACAATCCTCATGAACTATAAAAGGAGTCTTTGAAAAAGAACTGGTATAGCTTTATGCATTAAAAAAAATTACAAAAGTACTTTAAATATCTTCATAAATAATTGGCTAAATTGAAGTTATTTTAGCTTCTTGGTACATATGCTTTTCCACTCTTCATGGCAACAAGATACACTAAATTATTTGAGGAAGTTTTAGCCCCATACCAAATGCACCAAATACTGTAAGACCTTTTGGTTTGAAATATTTTTTCTCCCTATATGCTTTTTCTGTGACATTATGCAAATTTGTGACTTCTCTCTGAGCCTATTTGCATTATTTCCAGGTACTTAAGCTTCCTTCCACAGATCAAATCCATAAATGTTTGATTAAAAAATTGGCTATATAGTAAACTGTGAGGCATTGCTGTTTGACTCATTTGTCTCCATGTTTGCTTTGGGGTGAATGTGCTACCTGTTCTAAAGCTGTAATTACCAAACCAGTTACTGCACTTTGAAAACTCAGGGTAAGCTCTTGAGTCAAGGCAAGCAAAAAGGCACCGGAGATTGTTCAGCCTCCAAGAAGGCTAGAGAGTGAAGCCTAGTACTGAGGGAAGTCTTTCTGAGGTTGGTCTTTCTGTTTACACACCACATAGAAAGTTGATGTGAAAACCAAGCACACATCTGAAATGTCATCAAACCATGATTTTCTGATGGAGGTCTAGTTGCCCAACACTGCTTATAAATTTCTCCTGCAAGTTTTGACAGTGTGCTGGAATGTCATTTTCAGCAGTCCTTCTCTGACACTATTGAGTAGTGGATGTGTGAGAAATATTGCATTTGTTCTGTCTGGAATCGAATGTTCTATAGGATATTAGCTCCGTCATTCTCCATTTCTGGAGATGTTCCCATTTCATCCTTGGAGCTACTAGCACACACTCTGTAGTTGTACATCTACACAATTCAAACCTCTTGATTATGATATTCTCAGTAGACTCTACCTCCCTGAACCTCATACACTGCTATTATGTGACATACTGTCTAGGATTGCATCTATTTGCATTCTGCACCTGAGGTCCTGTCTGGTGTGGTGGACCCTGACCACTACTGCTATCAGGGTCTGTTCTTGCTAAATTTAGGGCTTACATTTAGAATCTGAGGGAGACTTTTGATAACTGTTCTCATTCTCTATCCAGGTTCACGGTGTTAAATAACTAAATGCATCTAATATTTGATTATATTTTCTTCCAGGTTTCCAATATTTCTCATGCCACTGGAAATGCTGAAGTGCTTGTGCAAAATACAAGGAGGTAATAGCTTTTTATAGGTGAGTTGTAGGGCTAAACTGGGGGGGGGGGGGGGGGGG
>SSNR01000043.1:768283-801217 GCA_006937965.1 Callopanchax toddi | reverse complement strand
GGGGGGGGGGGGGGGGGGGGGGGGGGGGGGGGGGGCACAGGGAGAACTTGAGCATTCAAAAGTTCCAAACAAGGTAACATTGACTAAAATAAGAGGAAAAGTGGAGAACGTGGGTGGGCCAAGTGTTGCAGACACTGACCAGAAGAGTGTAATAATATTAAGAAAGCAAACATGAGAAGTGAAATTGTACATATCCACTGGCAAATTATAAGTCTACATTCTCAACCACAAATCATAATATGAACTTTAACAGGTCTTTTCAAAGATGTGAAATGGGCTAGAGATGTGAACAGCTGACATAATTTTTAGGTGTGGTTACATGTGTGGTAGAGCACATTTCTCACCACAAGCATTAGTCACTGGAGACTTTAATCAGCATATGAACTAGTGCATCATCATTAAAGCTTGTAAAAGACAAAGACGTCCCATACATACAAGATATGCGTCCTTATTGCATGTAAACATCAATCTAATGACACAAGAGCTAAAGCAGAACCAGTTAAAAAATCAACTTCGCTACATTGTCAAAGCAGAGTATATTTGCCTATATGAGAAATGGTCTGTGATGTAAACTGTACATCAAACTTTAAAACCCATTTAGACTATAAACATATGGCTAAATAATAATAATAAAACAACATTTATCATGCACAGCTCACTTTCAAAGAAATTCTTGAAGTGGTAAACTTTTTAAAAAATTGTAGCTTTGTAGTGGTTTTGGATGCTTATTGTTAGTCGTAATCAGTGTTGGGAACGTTACTTTAAAAAAGTAATTAGTTATAATTACTCACTACTTGTTCCAAAAAGTAACTGAGTTAGGTACAGAATTACTCTATAATAAAAGTAACTAGTTACCAGGGAAAATCATTTTTGCGTTACTATTTAAAAAAATAGTTGTGGTATATCAAAGGATCTGGATTTTCCTGATCAGTTTTCATGAGTAAATTTAAATGAGTAAAAGAAACAGAAACTCGTGGACTTAATGGCACCTCACAAACACAATCTGGGTGCTCATTTATAAAACTTTGCGTAGAATCCTTACTAAAACTTGCTTAAGCTCAGCCAAAAAATTTCAGGTACGCAAATTCCATTTCCGATTTATAAAACCCTGCGGACGCACAGATCCACGCAATTCTGCTTTATAAATCGCTGTCAGACCTAGAACTGTGCTCAGCTGTTTTTGGGTCAGAACCCTCCTCCTACACACCCACATTCTGCCATATACGGTCAATGCTAAGGACCTCATGAATAATTGCATATGCATAAGCCGGTGGGTTTCTGGCTTTTAACAGTAAATCGTGACGACAGAGAGGTTTAGGAAGCGTAATTTTACAGAGGCTGAAACTCGAGGTGCCTGTGGTGAAGTGGATGGACGGAAAAATGTTTTATAGTTGGTGAAATGTGATGAATTACGAACACGGAAGTGCTCCGAGAGACGTCTCGTTGCAGCGCGTCTGCTGTCAGTCTGACAGAGAGATCATGAAGATCTAAGAGAAACGTTTAATGACAACATTTAATTTAATCCAAAGGGGAAGACACGTCATGCTGTTCATCCTATTAAACAGTCAACCTGCTGGATAAAATAAACGCTGGTTGAAACCCGAGAACGGCCGGTGACACCGGGTTTTACTGGTTCCGATGGTTCTGTTGATCTAATACTGGACCCAGTTGATCCATAGGATGCTCTAATAAATCTATCAGCTGATCGATCGTCCAGTCATTGTCTAGAAATCTCTAAAAACTCTCTCCCATTCATCCGGAGTCTGCCTGCTGGCTGAGCTGCGCAGCGCATCCAGCGCATTACGCACAAGTGTCCCGGCTGAAGGATTCCTAAGTCTCAGAAATCATAATTAATGCACCAATAAGTGCAGTTTGTTCTATAATCTGAAGACGACTGGATAAACATAATGTGATATTTTTCGAAAATGCGACAAGTTTTCATTCAGATTTAAATTTTTATTCTTTTTAGAGACGGATTGTTGGTTCTGTGTGCGCGAGGGTCTACAAGTCTTAAATTGTGTCATAAATTCAACATTTTTCATCTCACCAGCTTCTCTGACTGGTTTCATGTCTCCAACATGTGCTTACGCAAGGTCTAAAGTTTGCTTAGAGTTGCGCACATTTTTCCGTTACGTTTTCTTTTATAAATCCCAAATTTTGCGTAAAAAGTGACCTACGCAACTTTTTAGCCCATTTTGTGCGTAAGCAAGTTTTATAAATGAGCACCCTGGACTTTTACCTCAATCAGTTTGAAGTAGTGGTTAAATCTCCACCTTGAAAATGACAACTTTTCATCTGAATGCTCCAGAGTCACCCTGCTGCATCGTCGGCGTTTGTGTGTGTGTGTGTGTGTGCGCGCTCGAAAGCAGTCTGTGCATGGAGACTGTGTGTTCAGAGTACACAGTTTATTTTATCAATTCATAGCGTAATGGTGTGGTTATCGTTTGTTCTGAGATTACGCTTGGAAGTTTGTGAGGTCGCTGTTATTTCTGCTCTGTGTGAAAACAGCGAGTCACGTGTGAGGCTGCTGGGGAAAAGGGGCGGAGCATGAGCAGCGAGTTTGTGTGTGTAAATGAGAGACAGTGCAGGAGTGACAGAGGGCAGGAAACAGCTCTGTTTGGTTGTTTTAAACTGTTTTGGACAGTTTTTGGTGCGGCTACAGCCGACAGCAGCTCTTATTGTTCTAAATAAAGCTCCGAGGACTGAACCTACGGACGCATTATTGGAGAGAACATTATAAAAGTAACGCACCGCATTTCACACTCTAACGGTAACGGCGTTCTCATGACAGAAACAATGATTCGTTAGATTAGTCCATTAATGATAAAAGAATGCCGTTGCGTAGCGCCGTTATTTTAAACGGCATTATTACCAACACTGGTCGTAATCAGTGTTGGGACTAACGCTTTATGAAGTAACGCGTGAACAGTAACTATGTTATTATTGTGGTAATGAGCACAGTAACAAGTTAGTATGCCAAAATCAGGAACGCATTTATTATTACTGAGATTTATATAAGGTTGTTATTTGTTACTTTGTGTCAGGCAGGCCTGGCGCCAGCAGGAAGAAAAGGAGGGGATGTGTGACTTATAATGAGGGGCAGCAGGACTCGAATCACACCCCGCACACCTATGAGCGCTCCTTTACCGTGAAACACAGCGGGAGGTGAGGAGGACATAGCTGCAACTCTCCCGCTGGCGACGTGAATGTTGGACCAAACAATGGTTTGATAAATGGTAAATAGCCTGTATTTATATAGCGCTTTCCAGAGTGTTCTACACTCCCCAAAATGGTGTGCAACACAACAGTCATTCACCCATTCACACGCTGATGGCAGTTAGCTTCACTTTAGCCACAGCTGCCCTGGGGCAGACTGTCAGAGGCTGGAGTCACTGCAAACAATCTGGCGCCTATGGACCCTCCTCACCACCATCAGCAGGCAAGGTGGGTGAAGTGTCTTGCCCAAGGACACAACGACAACGTAACCGAGCCGGAGCTGGGATCAAACCCGCCACTCTACCAACTAATCTATATGCCACGCTTGATTGTCTGTACAGTGGAAACTCCAGAGGCCTAGAACACTCCTGTCAAGGCGACTGAGGCGGCCGTGGGCTACAGCTCCGATGTTCCTGCTGAGGTGTGGATCAGCTTCATGCCCTTTCTCCCCTGACCTCTGCACCTGTTCCGATCCTGCCAGATGGTGGACTCAGATGGGAGCGAGAGACCCAGGAACCGGGTCTTCACCTCTACGATTTGGTTCATCTGCCCCATCCTTGTCTGAGGTGGTTTGTAAGTGTGGGAAATCGAACCGCCCGCGGTTCCTGGAATCACTTCTGCCTCATCTGGAGCTCTCCAATCACTTCTCATCTTTAACAAAGTTTCAAACTTTCCACCTGACAAAACGGCAGACCCACCTGCAGTTGCTTGCACTGCGCTGTCTTCACTCCCTGGAGCAGCATCTCATCTGCCGGGCCGAGGCGGCGCCATCCAAACACAGCAGGTGGCTCGTTAAAGTTGGCGTTTTAGCAGCCTGTATGTTGTTGTATGTTTTTGGACTGTGAGAAGGTGAAACCATTACTGGATTTAACAAAAACAGAGATGGAAGAGTAGGAGTTTGTCATTGCTTGTCAGCTTTTTGGACGTAGGTGTGCTGTCCATGGTTCTGAAAAACCGTGTTGTCAGCTCCTCTCTGTTCTGATACCAGCCTGTGGTTGAAGTTGAGTAGAAAGCTCTCCTTCTGAGGAGACTGAACTCATCAGTCATGAGAAAATGGCAGCTCTACACACTAAAGGTAGGATGGATCAAAATTAAATGTACAAGTTGATTTAAGTTTTAATCTTGTTGTTTTGATTGAATGCTTTTACTCGCAAAATTTTAGTTTGATGCAAAATGAGTTAAGACTAATAACTCTTGAAGTACCAGTCCATTTGGTACTGAGCCATCAGAATGACAGAATAATAATAATAATAATAATAATAATAATTGCCTCTGAAAGATCCAGCCTGGACACCAGTGCGTTACATCACTGTATGAAGCCCACAGCCATCAGCTGAGAAGCTGCGTAGCTCAGGATTCCAATATGGCGACGTCCTCCAAAACTGTTGTTTTGCCGGCCCTCTACAAAAACAGATGACTACTAAACACATACGCAGCTCATCTGCAGCCTGGAGTTACAAGTGCTACTATGGTGCCAGACAACTTTCTTTAATATGAGAAGGCAATTCACACACAAAAAAAAAAAACACGTGTATAAACAGGTTAGGAAGAGGGTAAAATGATTTTGTGGAGAGTAAAAATTTTAGCATGTATGCAAAAATGTCTAAGGGCACACACACAATTACATTTTTTCTTCACCATTCCTAAATCTTCTCTCACTTTTGATAACCTCCTCTCAGTTTTTTCTTCCTACATACACCTCTCCAATGTACGCCCTCTCACTTCTGAACGCTTAATAGTCGCTGGGAGTGACGTCACAGATTCAGACCCAACTAGACGATGAATTGATTTTTCTGACTTGTTAACTTTACAGAACTCTGTTGCACTAATGATGTTTCAAACCCTTAACTTCACAAGAACTTCCGAGTTCCTAGTACAATCGAATGCACCAGGACTGCAGTTTCTGCGGTAGCCTTTTTTTTTTTTTACAAACTTAATTGAAAAGGGTTGTACATGTAAATAATTGTACACTGAACACCGACAGGTGGTCCAATATACACGTAAATTTAAATACAAACAAATAATAAATAAACCACAGTAAATTTAGGTTGGTAAATTATAATATAATATGTTTATTTATAGCAAAGTTACTTTCCCTAGTAACTAGTTACTTTGAAAGTAATGAGTAACTTAAAGTAACTGAGTTACTTTTGAAAGAAGTAACTAGTAATGTAACCAAGTTATTAATTTAAAGCAACTTACCCAACACTGGTCGTAATGATGCTTCCTGGATAATAAACCTTGTATTGCTAGACTGCCTCATTATCACCTTTACAAGGTACTTGTGAACACACAAATGAACCATAAAAACGACACAGGAAATCATTCCTGCCTGTTGTCATCTTCTTGTATAACTCTTACATTGAAAGCAAAAAGTTTCTCTATAGAACACCAAAAATATTTTACATAATATTTTAATTAATATTAGTATATAATGCATCAGTTTTTATATAGCGCTTTTTAGGTCACTCAAAGACGCTTTACAGAGTTGCATTATTCATTCACACAGTCATTCTCACCGGTGGTGGTAAACTACGACAGACGTCTGTAGTCACAGCTGCCCTGGGGCAGACTGACAGAAGCGAGGCTGCCATTCTGCGCCATTGGCCCTTCTGACCACCACCAACATTCACACACAGTCACACTCACATTCACACAGGCAAGTTGGGTGAAGTGTCTTGCCCAAGGACACAACGACAATCTAACCCAGCCAGAGCTGGGGATCGAACCGGTGACCCTCTGGTTACCAGACCGGCCACTCTCCCAACTGAGCTAGTGCCGCCACTAATATAGTGGGATAGCATTTAATTGAGCTTTTGTGAAATATTGTATTATTTGTAACATAAGTTTAATATTATTCTAAGTTTGTTATACTCTTCTAAATCTTGTACTGTCAACATCAGGCATCACCAAAAGGCAGACCGCAGTCTGGATCCAGATTCAGAGCTGGTTCTGTCTGGACTGTGAAGCAAAGCCATGACCCGGTCCTCGGTCCAGGGATGCTTTTGGGGAGACGCGCGAGCACCACTGAGGAGCTAACGTGGGCCTGCAACAAGCTCTGCACCTGGCACGCCCCCTCCCCCCCAAACAGGACCGCACCATGCAAGGATTTGGAAGTCAGTCAAGCGGGAAGGGGCGCAGCTGGGTGCCAAGCGATTTGTGCACCCGCAGCAACCCCTTGGTAGAGTCCACGCAGATGTTTATGTATTTAGCTAACACTTTTATCAAAGCAACTTACAAATGACAGCATTTTTAG
The DNA here is from genome assembly GCA_006937965.1 of Callopanchax toddi. Classification (NCBI taxonomy): domain Eukaryota; kingdom Metazoa; phylum Chordata; class Actinopteri; order Cyprinodontiformes; family Nothobranchiidae; genus Callopanchax; species Callopanchax toddi. The sequence continues at coordinate 794,745 of SSNR01000043.1, read as the reverse complement.
CATTATGTTACATCATTCTTTCAATTGTTTGTCATTCACAGCCTGAAACATGTTGACAGTTTTCTATGTTTTTATCTGCTATGAGTCTATGTCCACAGAAATTGTCAGTCTTTCTGCCAAGAGTTTACCTTAGTTTATTAATTTGCTAATAATTATTGACTAATTTTCCAGTTTACTGACGTTTGTCAGAAATGTTGATGTCATGCTCCATCTTTGTCAGTAACAGAAAAATCTGCCCAAGTTTGGGACTTGCATCACATTTTTATTGTGACTGCATGAATTGTCTTCTCAACATAATTTACTATCTTCATAGCTGAAGTTCCTTAAAAATCACAGCAGCAACAGCTGGTCAATATTTTATCTCCTGTTACTGCAGCAGCAGGATTAAAACAGCTTGCTCTTATGAATTTTGCACCAGGTTTTGAAGGATTTCAATCCCAGTACAGCCTTTTATTTGCTAGCAACACATTTTACATCAGATTTATTTTAAAATATAGTGTAGCTGGTAAGTAAAAACGCTAGTGATAATCTTGTTTTACTGGTATATGTTTACTAAAGGTTTTAAATTACATCATTTTACAACTTTTCAGGAAATGTATATTTGTAAGTTGCTGACTCCAATTCAAGAAAATCTACACAGCATACTTTTCCATTCTGAATCAGATATGTTGTAGATATTGAAGTCAGAAATATGTGGAAGAACAGGAAATGCTCTGCTTGTGCTGTTGTTGGTCTTTTTGATTAGCCATCATCACAGAAAATGCAGAGGTGACAGTGGACAAAAAAACTTATGAAGGAGAAAAAAAGTTAGTGCTGGAAATAATTGTATCAGTTCCAGAAAGCACTGTTCCTGGCACACCCAGTTCTTCCCCTTAAGAAGTTATTAGCCGCTTTGTGTTTGGATTCTGTATAAATAATTACAGATTTAAAATATTTCATATGGGTACATGGGGTTCAATGTCTTGCTGAATGATAATTTAATGTGGTTAGGAGAAGCTGAGAATGAACCACCAACTCTCCAAACAGCCGATGACCCCTCTGTTTCCTGAGCCACAGCTACCCAGGATTTGCATACTGAATCCTGGGTGGAGTGCGGAGGAGCATAGTAACAGCGTGTCCATGACATGGGAACCACATGCACAATTGTGGATTGGTTGTTGAGAATTCTAAGCAGCACTGGCCATGTTGGCCTCAAGCTTACACAATGACCCCAACACATCATCAACATCATGCCATGATCTTCTAGCATGTGCTTGTATCCTGACACAATACAAGAGAATCACACTTAGATGGGGCTTGGGGAGTGGTGCAGTTGTACATAGAGAGACCATCGTGAGAACATGCAAATAGAGCATGGTGAGAGCACAGGCGAGTGTCACAGGGCTGAGTAGTGACTAGCATAGCAGCATCATGATTATCATCCCACTAAAAGAGGTTTTACTGAGCAGGTCCACGCGGGTTGTGGGGCGCACTCGCTAGCTGCAGGTGCTGCAAATGCTACAGTGTGTGTGTCTGCCACCAAGTGAGCGCTCATTCACGTCACATTTAACAGAGGTTTCGCGGCACGAGCGCCGTCCTTGTAACTCATTTCCTGGAGGGCCGCGGGGGAGAACAAACAGCAATGACTCCACGTTTAACTGGTTGATCATTTCATAGTTTATATGGTCTGTCCTTGTTTTTAAGAGGCACATTGAACGCATCATCAGTAAAACCTACGGGAGTCAGGTGGTATGCAGCCGCATTTAGAAAACCTGGTAAGGTGACAGGTGAGATATCCAACATAAGTGAAAAAGATTTCTGCTCTGTTGGCCACTAGGAGAGAGTTGGCTCAAGCACATGAGTCTGTTAGGCAGAATTAGAGACACTATGCTCAAGTTATTTGCACAATGCTTGAAAATATTTATTAGATTAGGTTTTACAAGTGTTTTTGTAAAATTATAGACAGAAAGCACTATTAATTAAAGGAGGACCTGAGAAAACGGCTTTGTTAATCGTTCACGTGTTTTGTTTTTTGATCTAGCATTTGTTGCAAGTTCATCTCAGTGGGTGAAGACAATGCCAGTTCCAGCCGGACCACACAGAGCCACACCTCGTCACGCCCCCTCCCCTGCTCGTGCTGCAACTCCGACCGGTGGGAGCAGAATCTCCCCCATTCCTTCCGTTAAATTGTACCCTGGACGTAGTTGTACCGCAACACAAAATTTCAGGAAAACCAGAAACATGAGAATGGTTAAGAAGAATTGATAAAGCTGGAGATGTACAATTCCAATGGTACTGGTCTGTTGGATCCAGTTCTAAGTAGGAATCAGTTAAGAATTCACACCCCTACATCTACAAGAACAATACAGAAACTAAAAAACAAAAATCACAGTAACAATATTTTAACATCACAACTAAGAAAGCATTGTTGCTTTTTCAAAATGATCCTTTAATGCCTAGAAAATAAACAAAGCACCAAAAAAATGACCTTTCTATGTTATCTGCACCTATTGTGCTTTTAAATTAATTACAGCTAAACAGCAATAGCAAAAACTATGTGTTCTCCCTTTCAACCTTTTCATAACAAGACTGACAAGCACCTGCTGAGTCCTTAATAAAACATTATGCAGAAACTGGAGTATTGAGTTGGAAAATGTTCAAAAAAGCTATAACAATGCCTTTGGCAGATGATACATGTATCGTTATGCACCAATTTGCATACATGCATTTTGGAGGAAATCATGACCAGTTTTACTGATACAGACAAGCACTTCTTAAAAGAATCATGATGAGGATGGTACCTCTTTATTTTTAGCACAGAATACCTCAGCTGTGATTAAGAACTCTCCTGTCTTCAAGACAATTCATTATCAAAAACTGTTTTCACAGAAACTTTTGAGGCTGTCAATGGACACTAATGTGTGCATGCACGCACACACACGTGCGTGCACACACATGTGTTTATAACAATAAAAACAGCAACAAGCTGTCACAAGGATCTTGACATCTCACCTCTGGACGAGGGTGTATAAGAACAAAAAGGCTTTTAGCTTTCTTGTGAAATGCTCTGGAAAAGATTTTGTAGAAATAAAATGTTAAAAATTATAATAAATAAAAATATGGCAGCTTCAAGAAAAAAAAAGGTTAAAAATATTGCTTTCACTGGGACAAAGAAAAAATTATGGCATTTTCATTTAGATTGTTGTTGTTTTTTCTACTAAAAACTTAAAATTTGTATTTGCAATTCATAATGACAATCAAAGCTCACCTCTGGGGATCCAGATCATTTGACTCAGCTCACAAACATGAGCCAACTCTTTCCTGAGTGGCATTTCAATTAGTACTAAAAGGCCAACTTTTAATATTTAAGTTTGTTTTGCATGCAAGTTGAATATAAAAGTAATCATAAAAAAACTATTTAAACTTTACAGGTGAAGCAAAACTTTCTCAATCTTAGTGAAATAAAGACAGAAGTCATTTGGTTTAAAAAAAATATCCAACACAGTCATCAGTTCAGTTGATACTTTAGGCCTTTTGGTGTCCAACTGAAATGTTGGAAGAAAAAAAACCTTATTGTTCATACAAAAAAAAAAAAGAAGACAAAAGGATTTCTTACATTTTAATTTTGGGAGAATAACAGGACTTATGTAAGATGCTGTAAAGTGATTAGGTCAAAAATATTTTAATTGGTTGAGCATCTGACTGCTGCACAGGTAGCAAGAATTTAAGAAAAAACCCCTTCTTATAATGTGTGTGTGTGTGTGTGTGTGTGTGTGTGTGTGTGTGTGGGGGGGGTGACAGTGAAGGTTTGATATTACTGATCATAAATTAGAGATGCACAGATACCAACATCAGGTGTCTATCTGATGTGGGTGTAATTGTGTTCATACTCATTTAAGTGTTTTAATACTACAGCACCTAATAACACTTTATGCCAGTATGTATCATAATGATGATGGGATGGGTAGCTAGCAATTGGTGGATGGTCATGAGACACTCAACCTTTAATTGCTTACGGCATGAAATGCAAATGAGCTATCTACCAAACTAAATAAAGTAAGTGATGTTCATACAGCACAGTGCATTTTAGAATCAGAATCAGCTTTATCCATCATTGAACCAGCGTCCTGGTACAACGAGATGCATTTCAGTACAACCCGACCAAGATTAGACGCACAGAACATGTAGAAAGTACGAAACAAACAACAACAAATACAAAATGAAACTAAAACTGAAATACGAATAAAAAGCCCCTTCAGTGAACGTCGCTTCCATAAAATACATTTTTTTGAGTGATTTGGCGACGGAGCAGAAGCAGCTGATATCACAGAGCTATCGGCTGCTGCTACCTGCTAGCTGTGTTAGCTTAAGTTAGCACATGCAGCAGGAGGGAAAAGACTAGATGTTGGAGCCATTTGCTGGCACTATACATCTGTTTAAAGCCAAACTAACCCCAAATAGGCGATGTTGTGTTTTTTGGCAACTATTTTCCCTATTTTGGGACTTTTAAATTCTAATTTGGTAAATCCAGCCTTGTGTGTTTACATTGCTCCGCCAGCAAATATGTCAACAGTCACCTGAGCGAATAAATCGCCCATCGTCGATTTTTGGACTGACGATGGACGATTGGGAAAAAGTTAGACATCGCCCAACCCTAATAGATGGTAAACAAGAGGGAAGGTGCGCAAGGATAAAAAATTACTTGTTTTATTTCTCTGCCCTCCTTAAGGGAGTTTCAGGGACTTGAAGCTGGCAAAAACCACCTCACTACATTCAGAGCAGACAGACTCAGACAGTCACAACGTTGTCACACATGATGTAGGTAGGGGCAGGTGGGAGCTCGGAGCCACCCCACGAAGCCGCCGCTGAGCGCAGCCTGCAGCGAAGTCACTCTGGAGAGGGAGACGTGTTGAGGAATGAGGATTTTAGGGTAAAACAAACAACAAAAAAAACAGCATAAATATGAAGTAGCAGAGGAAAACAAAGACTTAGACAGTGTCTCGTGGTCAGATGTGGTACGGTGAGGTGGTGCATTAATACTGAAATATGGTCGGACAACTGTAAATATATATATCATGGTTTCTTATGGCTACTATTGTTTGGTTTTGCTGTGAACAAGTCAGCTAAAGGGGGTGGGTTTCCATGTTCATCCTGACCAATCAATAGGCCAGATATTTTAATTTTTTTTCTTAATGGTCAGTGCTCATTTCAGGTAATGCCATCCCAAACAAGCAGCTGTTGTAACTGTGTGACGTTGTTCAGGGATATTAGTATTTTGAAAGTGCAATGTGAAAGATAAACCAAACCAAGTAAAGATATGATTTTTCTTAATCATTCCCCACCCTACTGAACGAAGTTCCTCAGACAATCCTGGGGTGAAAGCACTCTTACAAGTGATACTTAAAAACAAGACAAGAGCGGTTGTACATTTCACCAGCATGTTACATGTTGTTTCCACACTCTGCAGAGGAGAGGCCATTGGAAGGGTGATGTTCACCTCTCAGATTAGCATTCAGGTGGTAGATGGAGCAATATCAGACATGGAGGCATTTCAAAGTTAAATACTATGACAGATCTAAAGCTGACTGCAAATTATGCTCAGCAATGTTGTCAAGAAGAAGGTCTAGCACTTTCAACACAACCAATTAGATAAAATATTAAAAAAAAAACAACGCAACGCCAAGTTCAACCAACTTTGCAGCAAACTTTGGAGAAGCAGGGAGAAGATTAAGTAAGCATAAAAAGTAGAAAAATGACATCCCTATAATAAATACAACACAATACACACATTTTACTTGATACCGAGTCCTGCTGACTACTGTGTCACTTCAGCATTCCTTCTGGTGGCAAACACACACACACACACACACACACACACACACACACACACACACACACACACACACACACACACACACACACACACACACACACACACAAGAAAAGAGACAATGCTTTGGCTGAAATCTCCAGTGGATGTTATACTGAAAGAATCTCCAGAACTGGCCAAAAAAGTGCTTGAAGGAAAAGTAAACAGGCATTTTTTAAGAAGCAGCATTTAAACTTATTCCCCTGTGCTATGAGCATGTGCCATGCAAGTGTTCAGTAGTGAAATAAAGAGAGTAAACCAGCAAATCAGATACAAAACAATACATGTTCTATAGTAGCCACATTTTTAAGCTCAATTTCACTTAATCTCTGCAGACCTTCACACAACATCTGCAAGTTGCTTATATAATACACACATACATGAAGTTATTATTTAGGATTAGATTTTTTTCTCTAAAGGTTACAATACAAAATTGTCCCCAAAAAAGCAAAATAAAAAACGTTTCACATGTTTTCAAACAGTAAAAACAAGAAATATGCTAAATGACAGCGGAGTTACTGCAGAGAAAAGCAACACCACACATTCAGCCAGTCATTAGAAATGAATGAGATGAACTAAAAAAAGAAAAAGATCTATGCAGCAGAAAGATTCTGGTCAGCTGTATAAATCTGATCACTAAACACATCGGCCAATAATTTGCTGCCATGCAAAGATGAAGACTATAACAAAATTTATCATTAACACACCTGTTTTTCAAGACGTTAACAAGACGCTGATGGGCTAAACGTGGCTCTTTGATGGCTAAAATGAGACGAGAGGTCTGCGAGATGAGACGGAAATGTTAAGGAGTTGAGTGGTGGAAGAGTATTTGGGTGAACTTGGGAGTATTTTTGCTGTCAAACATGTGCATTCAATCTGAGCATCATTTTAGAGGGCTGAACTATTCTATTAGTTCTGGGGCAATCTGTTGCATGGCGCTGCTGGAACGGTTATCTCGTCAAATGGGTACTTATTCAAAAAATACTTCTTGACAGCTTGTGACAAACCCTGCCGATTGATTCCATATTGTGTCCTTATTTAATCAACTTCACGGTGAGTCTTTTGCTTTGTTTATGTTTATTTATTTTGCTGACGCTTTTTTATCTAAAATGACATTCAATTAATAATCCATCAGGCATGTTGTGATCTGTGGGGGAAACCGGAGTGCCTGGAGGAGAACATGCAACTCCACGCAGAAAGGCCGGGATTTGAACCTGCGACCTTCTTGCTGCGAGGCAAGAGTCCTAACAACTGCACCACCATACAGCCCATACAATTTTACTAAAAATGCAGCACTACTTTCAACTCACCGATGAGCTAATGGCTAGGCTAACAAGCTTCAAGTTCTGATTTGTGATTTTAAACTGTCTTTGTTATTGCTATGGTCAAATGTTGATTGAATGTTTTGGTTATTGTAGTTGCATCCATTTTGGATGTTTATCATTACTTTTCCTGTTTAGTGCCAAAATGGCCTATGGTACTTTGGAATAGATTCATGTGTTCCTTTGTTAAAGGATTAATACATTTTTTACTAAAACCTTTTTGAGTTGCCGTCGACTAAAACTATGACATACTGACATGACTAAAATGTGACCAAAACTAATCAGCATTTCACACCAAAAGACTTCAACCAAAGTGGCTGCCAAAAACAACACTGCTGCCATGTTAGGGGAGTAAAAACACTCAAACACTTAACTTTGGGTCAATGGGCAGAACATGCATGTGTTTTAATAAAAAATACACACCTAAACTAGCTGGTGAGTCAGCAATGATTAATTTCACAAGAAGACATCTGTGTTAAAACTGTATTTTAAAGGCAATAGCAATAAGCTGGTATCTGTGAACCCATCATACTGTATGTCAAGAGGTAGAAGAGTTGTCTCTGTGAGATTCATACCTAAAACCACAAATACTGTATTGCTCAGTATTATGTAACAGACATCAAGCTCTATTCACATATGAATCTACAGTTGAGTTTTTTTTTTTCCTTCTGTGACACAGTAATACCTAAACAATGACTTGAATGTGTCATGCCACAAACAGCTCTCATTTCTCAGCAGATGAACACAAATTCATGAAGCCAATCCAAGAGAGGTGATGCAATATTTTATACAATCAGGACAGGACAATATGTATAAAAGGGTTTATAATGAACATCAAACTAACGACAACTAAAAGAACCTCATCATATTTTTGTGAGATGTGTAGATTTGTGCTGTCATAATCTAAATTAAATTTGGTATGAGGATAAAAACAATATGTCAAAAGAAAGAAGAGTTAGACATGTTCACTGGAAAGAAGGAAACTGAGTCACAAATAAACACTCTTATTTAAAGCGGCTCTCTGGAGCATTTTTCTCTGTATCAAAGTTTTCTAAATGTTTTAAATGATATTTCAGGTCTAAACTATGATCTATGGGTTGAGTTCCACAACATCTGTCATTCTGATGAAGACCCTCCTTCCTCCTAGAGACCCCTTTCCATTATTTCTTGCCGCCGACATTTTTCAGCCAATGAAATTCAAATTTCTGCATTCTCTCAACATGCACGCGCATCGACCAAACCTGTACCAGTAGGGGGCGCTGTCGTACAGGACGCTCCGTGTGTTTCTCTGCCGTCTCAGCCGTTCACTGAGGACTCACAGCTCATTTCTACTAAAAACCTACCCATTCCCCAGATAAAGATGGATTTATTTTTATTTTTAAACCTTTCACCTCACAGAATGGCAAGGCGTGACAGGATTATGCGTTTATTTTGGTCAGAAAGTTCATCCAGGGCCGAGTCAAGTTCAGCTTCAGAGTCCAGCAGCAGCTCTCTGCTAACAGAGCTAATATCAGAAGCAGCAGGGACAGAGAGGGCTCATCAGACCCTCGTAGTAGTGTTGGAATAAGATTGTGAACTGTGAGTGATTAAACCCTACACATTGAGCTGTACAGTTCATGTCCGAAGTATATGCGCCGCGTGCACGCGCGCACACGCGACCGGACGCGCGTGTCGAGATGTTTTGAGGAGAAGCCTTTGGACGCTAGATTAAAACACTGCTCTCTTGATGAAATCCTCCGGAGTGCTGCTTTAATACACTGCTGTGAAAATGTATTTGCCATCTTACAGATTTATACTGTTTTGCTTTTCATTTGGTCAAATTACAATGTTTCAGATCAGCTCACAGATAATCTGACCACATATAAAGTGCAAGAGAAAATAGCTGTCTAAACCAACCTGGACCTGTGTGAAAAACTAATTAACTCCTAAACTTAATAACAGGTTGAAACACCTTTGGTAGCAACAACTGCAGTCATGTGTTTATGATAACTAGTAATGAGTCTCGCATCACTGTGGAGGATTTTGTCCCACTCTTCTTTACAGGACTATTTTAACTCAGCCTCATTGGAGAATGATCTGTTAAAGATCAAAAGTCTGACATTCTCCATCAAGAAATTATGGTAGACAGCAGAATTCATGGTTCCATCAATTACAGCAAGTCGTCCAGGTCTTGAGGGACCATCACACTATCACACTTATCTCTTGGTATGATGTGCTTTTTGTGAAATGCAGTGTTAGTTTTTTTTACCCGATTGAACAGGAAACACGCCTTCTAAAACGTTGTTTGTCTTAACAGTCCACAGCATATTTTTTTTAAGTCTTGGGGATCATCAAAATATTTTTGGGAAAATGGGAAATGGGTTTTTGTGTTCTTTTAAGGCCTTATAGCTCAACATGAATTCCCCCCCTCTGACCTTAACTTTAGCCAAGTGAGACCTGCAGTTCATTCTTTTGATCTTGTATTCTTTTAAATTATGTGTTGCTTTTTGAGATCGTTTAGCCTACTTCATGTTGTCAGACAGCTTCTATTGAAGTGATTTACTTCTACAGGTCTGACAGCAACCAGGCATCAGTGTGACTAGGAACAAAGAACTCAACCTTCTAAATAATATGCTTAATCAATGTTAATTAATTACTTAACAAGGGGGGAGCATTTGCTTTTTCACCTAGAGCCAGGTTGGTTTGGATAGTTTGGTCCCCCTTAATAAATAAAATCATCATTTGAAAACTGCATTTTCAAATTACATTTGTCTGATATCTAAACCTTTTGATGATCTAAAACATTTAAGTGTGACACCCCCCCCCCCATATATATTTAAATATATATTAAATAAATTATTGTTTTCAAACTGGCATCTTAACCGACCTCTGCTCTGTCCATGCTGTGAGAAGATAATGTTATCTACACTCAGGGAAACAACACGTTTCTTTTCAGAGGGACTTTTAGTGCCCTAACAAACACAAATAATAAAATAGTCCCCCTAAATAAATGTAGTCAAATCCCCTCCATCTCTCCAAACTAAAACATATGTCATCATAACAACACAACAAAAAGCTAATGGCACTAACTGATGGGGAGACTAGACTTTTTTTTTATTATTATTATCTGGCACCGCTTCCTGAGTGATGTTGCGCACGAGGGCAGCGTGACCTTCCTAACACCAATTTGGGGCAACTTTTACACCCAGCACCGTTTCACAGCCAGTGAAAGTCGCACCACTCCAACCACTTTATCTTCGCTCGATTAAAAAGAAACAGAAACGAGCTGGTCTTGTTTTATGAGCCGAGCTGCGTAGGAAACACTCAGCTTTCTAAAAAAAAAACCGTGGTGATTAAACATTTCTTGGCATGTACGCGCACCTTCAGAGCCCATCACTCCGTCTGTAGCTTCTCCTCATGCCCGTCCGCTCAGCTCAGCGCTGCTGCCACTTTACCACGACTTTCAACTCGGCGACAGACTGAGTTCAGCCCGTCTGTATTACACCTTATTTACCAGAAGCCAGAGGAATTGTGTCAAAGTGTATCAGAAGGGACTTCCAAGTACAAGCAGAAACGAGGCAGCCCTGTCCTCGTGAAGCTTGAGAGGGGTTAGTTTCGCGTGTTAAAGGGCTTAGTACACCGCTTTTTACATACGCGACGCCCTTCCTTTTACTTCCTAATTCCATTATTCGTCAATATTACAGAGCGTTTTCCGTGGACGTGCTTTGATCTTACCTCGTAAAGGTCTCCTGAAGCCATTCTGGGGTGCGGACCACGGCGGCACGGCGTTCTTGCCTGCCCTGTTGGGGGTTTTTTGGACCCTGTACTCTCCTCGGTGTTTCGGCGAAAGCCCCGATAGACGGGAATTAGCGAGCAGCCTTGTTATTCTGAGCAATCCGCAGTAGCAGATCAGCAGACAGTGTCAATCGAGCCCGGCGCTGCGCGATGGATCGTTCCACACTTAAAACAAACAACCATCGGGGCGGTGCTGTTTACCCAGACCCAAGTGGAGGACTGAAAATTAGCCCCTGGTTAGAGCGCTCAGCCTGATGGTCTGAATGCACCCAGCTCCTCTGAGATCTGTTGCAATCCAACTACTCTGTGTGATACGTTGGGTGTTCTAGATTCACTGAGTCAGATCTCTGGAACATTCACCCTACCTGTCCACTTTACAGCCAAGATATGGCTTTAATTTGGATTCATTAGAGAGAAAAAATGTCAGCTATGATTAATGATGGCCACCTGGAAGCTACAACATGGATAATGTTAGGTTATTGGTGCATCATCATGAAAATTAAAATCATTTCACTATAGTAATTGGTTAAGATGATAATTAACAATAAACCTTAAATAAACAATTTTATTGAGAATGTTTATTTTATAACCTATTAGATAATCTCACCCAGCAAAGACACAATTGTAAACTGTCAAATTTATTTACAAAGCATATTTAGAAACAACTGAAGTGAAACCATGTCTTAGAAATAATCCAAACACGATAATATATATTTTTTAAATTGTAGATGAAAAATAATATAAAAGTAGAAATATATTTTATGGTTTAATTCCCAGCTCTAGTTGCAAAAGTTATTGTAAGTCCCTTTGGATAAAAGCATTTACAAAGTAAATAAACATAATAAACAAAGTTGGGCTCATGGCCAAACGGTAAACTCAGGGTTTTGAGATGATTTCCAGAATCAAATTTAAATTATTTCCATTACATGTTATTGCCATAACTGTTACAAAGATATAAACAGTCTTAAATAGTTCAATCCAAATAAATCAACCTTCAGCAAAGAGATGTGAATGTCTCTGTTGTCTGATCAGTGTGTGTGTGATGGTGAAATATGTCATATAATTGGAGAAACAACCAATAAAACTTGATTGATTTTATGCTAACATTTACATATTTGATGACTTGAAATAAAAATTATTATAAATCCATAAAAAAGCAAGTTGGGCTTCAGAATTTATAAATGAACCCACAAACCGACAGGAAGCCAGTGAGCAAATGCCAAGATTGAACAGTTAAAACGAGCTTCTCCTTTCTGAAAAGTTTGTAAACAATACAGAAACGGTTGCTCTGGACCACATTAAGATCATTTACATGTGAGCTGATAAAAAAATAAATAATTGTGGACTTTCCCAGGTTTTGACATGATGAGAAGGTTTCATCTCGGTAGTTAGAACATCTAAAAAAAAATCTTGATTGTTTTTTTGGAGACCAAAAGGATAACCATCAAATGAACTAATCAGGATATTAGATTTTTGAAACCAGCCCACTTTTGTCTTATTTTAATGAGTTTAGGAAATTTTCTTTCACCTGGATTGAATGTTGCTTAATTTACTTGGTTTGTTAGTGGATTACTTCTATGTAACTACTATAAACTTGGGAGAAATCAAGAAAAAGAAAAGAAAATCATGTTTTTTAAAATGAAAAAGGAAATAGCACTGAGCCTAAAACAGATCCCTGAAGAACCCCAAACCTGAAAGGAGCTGCAGAATAATGTGAACACAAAAACATAATTCAAGGGGCATTTAGTTTGCTTGTAATTACATTATCAATATCTTATTGTAAAGGACAATAATATGTAAAATCTTACACCAGCATGCCACCACAATGTATTGCTAGTGACTTTGAAACATGATTCACTGTTGACAAAATACTATGACACATTAGTTTTTACATATTGAAGAAAAAATGCAAAAGTTACCTTAAAATGTGCCTTCTTCCTATTGCTTCCAATGTCATTGTTGTATCTGTATATTCCTACCGGTATTTGTGTTCTAAACATTCAGAATTACTAAAAATGATCATATTAAAAACTCAAAAATGTAATGCTGAGTTTGACAACCAGTGATCTTCATTTTAACCTCTCTTTTAAAGTATAAACATAGCCCACACCAGCTCCTTTATGTTCAGTTACCTATACAAAACAAACAAACCTGAACTTGAACTAATGTGCTCTGAAATCTACCCTTTTAAATCATGCAGCAAGGTGTTTTAGAACAGTATTCTCTGGATCAAGGAGCATGAATAGAACATTGTCCATTTTTACATTATTGATTCTGAGATCTGGGCAAACTAGCTCACTGCAAATAATCAGCAGCAGCTCTCCAGGCCTCCAGATTTGGAAAATTAGATGCAATGCATCTGCTACAAAGTCAAAAAAGCCAAATGTAAATAAATAAAGTTTAAGAACCACTTTATTATTTTGAAAAAAGTATTGCTGATGCTACGAGGAGTGTAAACTCTATCTTTACTTTTCATTTAATCTTAATCTGAACTGTAAATCAGTTCTCTCCAAATGACACAAAATATTGGCCATAATATTTTTGAGCTGCAAGGTGGTGCAGGTGTTAGCACTGTTGCCTTGCAACAAGAAGGTTGCAGGTTTGAATCCCTGCTGCAGCCTTCCTGCGTGGATTTAGCATGTTCTCCCCATGCATGCTGGTTACTCTGCTTCCCCCCACAGATCACAACACGCTATAAAGGTTATTATCCAGGACTCCCTTGAAATAGAGATTCTGAATTTTAATGGGACATTTCCTGGTTAAATAAAGGTTAAAAATAAAATAATATTGCCAGTAGCATCATAAAATTTGACAACTGTTGAAGTTTGTAAACCTAAAAGATATTGTATTTCTGACCAATAAAGCAAATAAATAAATAAATAAAATTTTAAATCTATGCTCAGAAATATAATATTCCAACAAAGTCTGACATAAGGTGTTATTCAATGATAGACTTTCTTCAATACTTTTGGAACATACAAAATAAAAGCTTTGTCTACAAACTTAAGTTTACTGATGACATTAGTGATATAAGTAACAACCTGTAGCATCACTTCACACTCACAGGCATTTAGACATTTCTAATAACAAAAAGTGAGTCCTTATAGGGAAGTCTGAGAAGTAGAAAGACATATGTCACTGCATACCAACATAAAATCATTCAAAATATGACGTAGAGTCAGAAAAAGCACTATAATGTTGTTGGTTTTTTTTGCTGTCTTTTAGTAGTCTGAAAAGCAAATCAGATATTTATTTAGATGTCCATCACGCAGTTTTATAAGTAAAACTTGTCAAGGTGATAATCAAGTAATGAGCAAAAACAAATGCAGCACAATGATGTAAGAAGGCATTGGAAATGTTTACTGCAAACTGAATTATTTGTAGGTGAATGTAGAGCAAGAAGGTGCCTGAGGAGCAGAGAAGTATCAGAAGCTTGAGGCAAGTTGAACTGACTAAACAGTAGGAAGTGAGCGAACCAGCAGGTGTGCAGGTGGGATGCTGAGCTTGGAATGGCAACAGGGAGTGGGCAAGGTTTATTCTCAGAAGTCAGGGAGAGTCCGTGAGTGTGATGGGGCAGGCTCTTGAGAGAGAACCTAAATATACCAGAAGACAAATAGTTGACGCAGTGAGAAATCACAAGAAACTACAGAAAACAAGAAAGTTGGTGTGAGAGCCTCCAGCTACAGAGAGGAATGAAACAATCTGAAGAAAACCGAAAGCTTGAGTTGTGCTGCAGGGATTGGTGAAGTAAGGGTGAGCATGTGTGTGGCTGTTTTAATTTTAGGAATAAAAACAAATGGTCCCAGGCTAAGCAGGAGGAGAGTTGTGATGGTTCTAAAAGTGTCAATGCAAATTTTTTAACATTCAAATTGACATCTAGAATAAAAACCTGCAACACCGTGTCATAAATAACTTCTACAACAAAAGAGCTTCATATGAGGTAAGGCAAAAAAAAAACAACATAGACTTTCATTTGCTGGTGAAGGTTCTCAGTCATCCAGGTCATGATAATCCAAAAAAGGGTTTTAAATAAAGGCAGCTGGACTTATTTGGTTCTTTGAAGACGTTGAAGTTCTTTGAAGACATTTCACTGCTCATCCGAGTAGCATCGTAGACTTTCATATATGGAAATGCATGTTTGAACAAATATTATGTAAAAGCCTTATTAGTAAATAACATTAACTTTATGTCCACAGGGGTAAAAAGGGCTCTTGAATGACAGGCAACACCAGTAACATGTGGAAGTGGCTCCATTATGTTACAGCTCTTACAGGATGCTTTGAATCTGCCTCAGGCAGGGTGAAATTGCATTAAAAGGAAATGTCTATAAGAGATGAAAAGCCTAATGTCAAACAGTAGTTTTATTAGCAGCCACGGTGCGTCCAGTAGACTATTTACCCTAAACACAAATATAAAAGCACCTAAGAAAATGTATCCTAATTACTCTAAAGATGCATTTTTTTCTGTACTCAAAAACAAAAAAAGGCTACAAAAAGTGTCTATTTTTACTGTGATGTTCATGATGTAAAAGCAAGGGGATGAAGGTATGATAGTGGTGGCTAAGGAGAGCTGATGCATGCTGAAGAGAAAAGCAGCCTGGAAATGGGGCACGGCTGATAGATGAAAGCTGAGGAAGCTGTTGATGAGTGGACTGAGCAGGGGGAGAGACAAGAGGGTGAATGTGGCAGGATGAGTGAGTAGAGCTGATGGCAGGGGAAGCTGGACTGAAGAGAGAAGAGCAAGACAAGGAGATGAAGATGCAATTAGCTACAAGAAGAAACTGGATTAATCCAATAGAGGGGAAAATGGCTGTATGGTCTTTGACTTAGACCACAGTTCTTTTAAGGAGACTATAAAAGCTAGCTTTGGAGCTTCCTGCGATATCTTTTTGTATAAGTTACGCTAAACCACGTTAAAAGGAAAACAGATGATTCCATCACACAGTTTTCTGTATAGGCACATTTTTAAAATTGACATTTAGACAACTTATTGAGATTTATTTATTCCTAAAGGTCAGGAGGGTGAATGTGTGCAACATCTGTGAGAAGCTCTTAACTTTTTTGAGCACTTTCTTGAAAACATAACACCTTTTAACCTCAGTAAAAGTCCCACACGACACTTTACAATCATTTCACCCAGTTTCACACACACACACACACACATACACACACACACACACACACACACACACACACACACACACACACACACACACACACACACACACACACACACACACACACACACACACACACACACACACACATACACCCTGTGTGTTTTTAGCCTGCCCAAGGACACGTTGGTCTTCCAACTAAAAGACGACCTTCCAACTAAGCTAAACAAACCCTTTATTGAATGACCGAGCACATACCGTAAATATAACAATATTGTTGTAAATTAAACTCCAGTTTTTGTGAAACTTCCTGACAAAGTCACACTACTGGTACTTGTATCTTCTAAACTTTGTGAGAGTTTTTTCAATCACTTTAGAGTAAATATAAACCCACATATAGCAGCTTAGTGTAAACAGTCAGATTCTAGTTTCCAATCCAGACCAGAGAATGAATAAAAAGTTTAAATCATGCAGCTTGATGAAGCCTTTTAGATTTACGTAGGTGTGTAGGCTGATGTAGTCAGGGCGGGAGGAGCGTCACACCCACAACCACAAATGTTCAAACAACTGGAGACCAGCAAGAGAGAAGCAAACGCATCAGAAACAAAGGATAATGATGTTTTGTCTGAGACCTCGATAAGTACAGTACGTTTTGTTGGTTAGTTTACAAAGGACAATACTCAGTATAACTTAAAGGATTCACATCTGTAATATCATGCATAATTTGCATGTCTTTAACTGAAACATTTTATCAAAATAAAAACAAACTGTTTATATTTACTATTGTCTAATTCTAGAATTGTGCATTTAGTTTTATTTAGTAGTTTAGTTTATTTCTGTTGCTTTCTGTTTATCGTTGCAAAACTCCAAAATACTTTTTGATTCGATTCCAGTAGAGATTTGCATTGGTAAGTCATGTTTGTTTTAATTCTTAGAAATGTTGTTTGATTTAGGCAGTATGCCTGTTTTTTCAAGTTTCTAGGAGTAATCTTGTTCATAGTTACTTTGTTCTGTATTTAGGAGAAAATATTTGGTCTAATATCGTACTCAATAATTTGGACTCCGTATTTTTCATAAACAAGCTAAAAGTTAGATCAAGCAGTTAGGACATTCAGTGCCTCTTCTCCTTTTTTTAAAGCCAGTTGGCATTTCCCTGTGGTTGTTGTAAAGTAAATACACAATGTTGAAAAAATATTACATGCTTTGAATGGAAATAAACTAATTATTTCATTTAAATGATTGTGCTGAAACAGGGAAAAGCAGCAGGACTTGATGGCATCAGTCCTAGGGTGTTAAGGACCTGCTCCATGTGTAAGATCCAGACATTTCTGTTCAACCTGAGCCTGCAGCTTCAGAAAGTACTCACATTGTGGAAAACGTCTCGTCTGGATCCTGCAACCAAAAATAAACTCCCCACATCAAACCATGATTATAGCCCTGCTACACTCACCTCCTACATCACAAAGACCCCAGAGAGACTGGCCCTCACTCACATCAGGCCCATGGTGAGTGAATATACAGTAAGGATCCTCTACAGTTCGCCTACCAGCTTGGTGTGGATGATGCCCTCATTTACATGATGATGAAAGCATACCTAGATACCTGTGGAGCATCTGTGAGGATTATGTAGCCTACTTTGAATTTTTAAGCACCTTCAGAACCATCCAGCGAGGGCTGCTTGGGGAGAAGACGTGGACTATAAAGCTGGAGTCAAGAATAATCTCCTAGGAGATGGACTACCTGACACAAAGTCCACAGTACGTCCTTCTGCAAAACTGTGTCTCTGAGAAGATCTTCAGCAGCACAGGAGTCCCTCAAGGGACAGTCCTGTCCCCGTTCCTGTTCAGTCTCTACTCATCTGATTCCAGCACAACTCAGAGAAGTGCTTTCTTCAGAAATTTTCTGATGACTTGGTATCAGCAATTGGTGGATGTATTGAAAGAGGTCGTGAAACAGTACTATCAGGGACTTTGTTGATTTTTACAGCTACAACCTACAGCTGAACACCATCAAGACCAAGGAGATGGTTGTGGACTTCAGAAGAAGGAGGTCCAAATCAGTTGCTGTGGCTATCTAAGGAGATGTGGAGCACAACTGGACACAGTTCAGCAGGTAAAGGAGAGAATATATTCAAATAACACCACCTACCTACTACCCGCTTTCAGAGTTCTACAAAGAAGAACCTTCAGCCAGAGACTGATCCCCTGAAGGTTCAGGACAGACTGTAACAAGAATGTAAGTCATGCAGCTTCACAGAGGAAAGGCCAAATAGGCCCTAGAAATAGGAAAACAACAAGAAAAAGAAAATAACAAAGAGGCAAAGAAAAGTCAACAAAAACAAAGACCACACACCAACACTATAAAAGTACGTACATCCGTGGAGTCATGCAATGAGGAAGCATCAAATCCACATTATAATTCAATCATACAAAAAGCTAAGACAACTGTTTGCACAACCCAAAGATAAAACTGAACCGGACAGGAAATGTACCATCATCTATGAAATACCCTGCACGTCATGCAATAAAAAAAACACTGGAGAAACAGGAAGAACATCCAACACAAGAAAAAGAAAACATCAAAACAAACGTGAGAAGGAAACAACAGGATGGCTCACAAAAAAGAACAGGAAAACCTCAAATCGGCCATTTCAGATAACTGCAAACAGAATAATCATATCATGGAATGGGACCACGAGAGAAATATTAAACCAGAAAACAAAAGATACAAATGCTGGATCAGAGAGGCCATCGATATTAGAAACTGAGGTCATCAGACAATGAGCAGAGACGAGGGGGACTATCAGCTCTGGGATTCCCTCCTTCAGAGACCATCTAGCAGAGATGGGCGTGGACAACCTGGCAGATCTGACAGGTCTGTGTTGGTCACGCCAATCTGAAGAACAGCTGATAAAGACACGTCACGCCAACACCTGTGATAAAGACTGCAGCCAGTGGCTGAAATACAGGTATGTCAAGTTGTAAGTAAATAAAAACTTACCTAATAATCGCTACCTGTCTGAAAAAAGAACCCTAATAATGACTGATGAGCCTCGTAAATATTATTTTAAGATTTTAGAAAGGAGGGTGTGAGAAGTTTCTATGACAAAACCCAAAACATTTATCACACTGTAATAAGTTTAAATCAATCACACGAGCTAATGAGCATTTTTGCTAATGCGTTTGCTTGTTAAATTTAAAATAATTAAAACTGCTTTATAGGTTTGCTTTAATTTCATGTAAATTATAAGGACTATTTGTTCATAAAAATTTAACCTTTAAAATCGCAAAATACTGGTATATTATAAACAAAGTCCTTTGCTCATCTTTAATTTTGAAGGAGTTGATCTTATGACATTTGCGTTTTCACAACATACATAATCTATTATGGCCTAACATTTTTATGAACACATTGATTTATTAATCTCATTTATTTCTTTGCACAAAACCATTGCTCAAACCTATGGATAACCCAACTGGATGTATATTAAGTAGCAATTCAAGAAAACACTCAACTCAGGGCAGTAGAGGAAGAGAAAGAGAGGCAAAACAGCAGTCACTCCATATGTGGCTGGAGTGTCCGAGAAACTAAGAAGGACTTATTCTAACCACAATATTCCAGTGGCTTTTAAACTCTGCAACATTCTTACACAGTGAATGGTTCACCTAAACACAGGCTCAGTGGTATAAGCAGTCCAGCACAACTGTTCAGACCTTTACATACATTGGAGAAACAAAACAGCAGCTACACAAAAGGGTGACCCGACCGACACAGAAGAGCCAACTCATCAGGCCTAGACTCAGCAGTTTGTCTACATCTCAAGGACAAAGGACGCTCTTTTGAAGACACTAAATGTGCACATTCTGGACACGGAAGACAGATGGTTTGAGAAAGATGTGAATGAAGCCATACATGAAACATGAAAAACCCACTTCGAACAAATATGGCCTCAGGTTATGTCTCTCCAACACCTGCAGTTCAGCTTTGAATCGTCTCACAGAAATTCACCCCTTGAGACATGTGACCAAAATAGTGTGCATACGAGTGTCGTTGGGGACATGTTTGGATTGTCAGTGATAATGACACGAACAGGGAGCTGGATAGAGGGTAGGGTCAGTGACTCATGTGACCTTAATTGACCCCATTTGTGACAACAATGGCTTTTTAACAACCTCAATGACCCTATCAGTGTGTTTAACTATAACCTGATACTTTCAACATGTTTCAGAACTGAAGAAGCCTCTTGGATGAGAGGTGAAAGGTATTCAAGAAACAAATATTCCAGTTGATTTTTCATTGAATTTTTAAAAATCACCTAAGATTATCATGTCTTGGATGACTGAGAACCAACACCAACATTTGCAGTCATTATGCTACAATGCTTAATATTGAATATATCAGTTCATTATAAGTGAAACCTAATAAAGCATAATATGAAGGCATTTATGTGTTAAAAAACACATACATTTAAAAATTTTAAAGCTCCATCAAGTTTCATTTCCAGTCAGGCATCACAGAGTTCACTATGCAAGTTTTCTTTGCTGTCATAACAGCTCTACAGTCTGCTTCACCTTCTGTTCTCGCATATGCTTCTAGCTCTTTTGTACACCTGTCACTGCTGCTCTTTTTTACATCTGGGCCCCTGCAGTTTACTGTGCATGTTGCTAAGCATTCTCTACAGGTTGTACAGGACATCATACTGCTTACTGTGCAGAATGTCCAGACCCCTAAAACCTATGGTCAGGTGTGTCCTCTGTAAATCATTTAACAATGCAGTGGGGAAACAAATCAAAAGATACATCTAAGGTGTGAAAAGAAATCGCAACACAATTCTTTCTGTGTAGCTACACTTGAGATTTACAAACAACAATGTTTTTTGCAATGCTTTTGAAATCTCCAGAGCAATGCTATTGTTATGCATGCACAATGCATTTGACATTGTTTTTCTGAAAAAGCAAATCCTTCATAGGCTAATTATTGTTTGTCTGGATGGCAACACCATTTTTCTTGTTTTTGTTATTATTTAGTGGCTTTTCTAAGCAAAGAAAACCCATTCTTCTTCAATTTAATTTTTAAGAATTTTGAGAAATTTTTTGTTGCAAATAGGCTAACCAACTAACACAGGCCATTGCAACTGCAGGATCTGACAATGAACTGATAAATGGGGTCTAGATGTACACTGAGAAAGTTGATTAATGAGTGACGTCAGGTGAGTGATTGCAGGTGAATGACGTCTGAATGGCAGAAGGAGCTGAGGGGAAAATGGACGTGGGAAACTATAAAACCAATCACTGCAAACAGAATAACAAAAAGATAAACCCATAGCTGTGCTGTTTATGCTTTAAAGAAGCAGGGAGCAGGATTTGTAAAAAAAAAAAAAAAAGCATGCATGTTCAGTTTTTTAAGTGTGATAAAGCATTGTAAACCAAAAAGAATGGGACCACCCATGTATCGTTCCATTTTCTTGAACAGACTGTGTGCTACAAAATGCGCTGCAGTTCGAGCATGAATCTTCTGCGCTGTCCTACAGATGTGATGTGAACGGACACTGCTCGGCGTTCTCGACAGCTTCAAAACCGGAAGAAAATCTACGCGGTAGGTGGCAGTAATGCACCTTAACGTAGCATGCCAACCGGCATAAAAATCAAAGAAGAAGAAGAATTGTTACTTACTTTGTCGCTCAACATGTAGCTTTTGTTCATAATACCAGTAAATGGGCAGAGGTCTGGCCGTACGTCACTGTGAAAAGTTATTTTTGTCTTTAGTAAGGAGTTTGTGTGCGCTCCCATGCCGGGCATGTTGCTTGTGGGCTTTGTTCCTTGATCTTGCCCCCTGCTCCTTTAATAAGCCATACGTTTGTTGGCTCAGCAAACCAAAAAATCATGTAAGTCATGTAAAATCATGTAAATTGAGAAATAAAAGCAAAGAAACATAATCAATGCAAAACAATTTAAAGATCCTGGTAAACGTCTAAAACATTTGAACTATTATTTTAATATTTTATAAAAGGTTACTAAGAAACACACAATAGGAAGTCATTTTAGTCAATAATAAAAGCCCAAAATAATTTTTGATTCAGTTTAAAAATAAATGTGACATTTAGGCTCTATAAACATTTTACAACTATTTTATGTAAAAATATGTTTTTGTGACAAGTTTGATCATGTGTTGATCATATGATGGGTTGAGAAAAAAGTGGGTGCATCATAAACATAAACATTGTCATTATCATAAACATTGATATTATGAATTTCATTTTGAGGCTCTATCTATCACCCACCTTTAATTACACTCACAGAGAGGATCTGACAACAAATCTAAACTTTCTCTCTGTGACTCCATGTTTCACTCATAAGGATCCTAATAAAGGAAGTAGTTTTACTGAGCTATGACACTCCTGGAACATTGATCAGCATTTATAAAGACATCTAGTGACCCAGCTGCTTATGTGATAGGATAGAATAACACTTTACCTGTTATTCTACATGTCCTTATGATAAACAATGAGTGCACTGTTTTCATCTAAAGAAGATCATGATATAATGATGACAAGGTCAAAAAGCTAAACAACTGATAACAATTCTTCAGTATTGTTATCACTATCAGATCAATAATCCTGTACTAATATTAATATGCTGTTAGGCGGATGAGCCTGTAATGGCTACATTGACAAAAAGAGCTGAAATGGAGGCTGAAGTCATGTCTGACAGTTTGAACTAAACCAGATGGATGCAGCTTCCAGACCTTCTCATTGATAAAGGTGGTAGAAACCATCTCATCCAGCTCCTGTTGTTCAGGCTGGGATGTGTATATTCATTCTATGAAAAAGAAAGGACATTTTTTCTGTCAAACACATTGTTATGAATGCATTTAATGTACACGTACTGCTGTTAAATAAAACCTGATTACATGTGAGTTTCAGGACTGCTTCGGTATTTTATCTGTGCAACTTTTAGTTGAACTTAATTGGGTTTTCTTGATTGGAAAGAGTAATACAGTTACAGAACCTGAGGACTGAATCAATCCAGTGCTACCACACAAACTACGTGTTTATCCATCATATAGGGCTTCGTTTTAGTTTATTTACTAGACATCAAGTTTAGATCTAGCTGTTTGAACTAAACACAGCAGTGACTCCAGGATTTAGCTGTGAAGAATCAAGCACAGCTTCACATCGTTATTTATGAATGTTGTCAGGGTTGTGTGTGGGAATTTAGAGCAGGTTACAACAGACCTATTCCATCGAATTGTACACCTCCAACGTTATCAATTATTCTTAACAATTATTTTGTTTCCGGTTGTTTTCCCGACATTTTGCGAAGTGATGATGGAACCGGAGTTGGGTCAGGTCAGCAGGACCTGCACCACCGCAGAGACGAGCGCCAGGTCCCCCTCCCTGTTTTTTCCCACTAATAATCGCACACACTGCGCTCTTTGAGACGACTCAGGGGGGTGAAGGCGCTGCACATGGATCATATATAAACGCGTTTAAATAGGATACCTATGGCGCTGCAGCACTGCTACCGTTCGGTTCCGTTCTCTTCGTGCCCTCTCCACCTCCTACCGGAGCAGATTGTCAGACAAAAACCGGAGTATTTCTCAGTTAGAGGTGCACAGAACNGCTTATTATTATACCGCAATATAGATTTTAGGCCATATCACCCAGCCCTAAAATTAAAATGATCTTCAGTCACTTTGAGAAACCATTAACAAGCTTGGCGATAGACCATATGCTCAAGGATTAGCATGAGCAGCTAGTTAGCCGCTTCGGTTAGCTTTAAACATAAGACTGTTGAGTGAAAAACATCTTTAACAGTTCAATGACTGTAAATACAACATAATTCATACAATCTAACATTTACAAAACAAAACGGGACTTACCTTGGGGATATTTTCTTATGTCCCGCCGTGTTATTTAGAAGAAATGAATCACATCCGGGTCTGGCTTTCTTCTTCTTCTTTTAAATTGAGTAGTACTAGTGCAGACAGCTAGCGTCACCCCACTCCAAAGCCTCATAACCAATAAGATCGAAGCAGTAGCTAGCCCCTCCCACTGAGACTTTTTTCCAAAATCAGAAGCAGAAATTTGTTCCAGAAGCAAAAGGAGGCAAAGCTAAAAGCTAAGGTCAGAACCAAATCTTGCCCTTCAGATTAAAAGCCTAAATGGTACTGAATGAAACAGCATAAAGTCAGAACCAAAAAGGTGTTTCATAGAATTAAAACATGAATGGTCAGAAGTAAAAATAAGTTTTTGGTTTAGAAACAAATATTTACTTATGAAATAGTTTATTTTGATTTTGGAGTCTTTTTTTTTTATTCTGAGTTTCACACTTTTGCTTCTGAAGTGTTCTTTTTGGTTGCAATATTTGGATATATTTTGTGTGTTTTTCTATTTTTTGCTTGGTCTTTTTGGCACAAATCTTATCCCATAGGCTGTAATGGAACCTGATGCCAAAACAAAGAAAATATGTTGGGGTTTAAAAAAATATCCCAAAGAACACCAAGAAACAACTCAGCTGGAAAAATCAAAGATCTTTCCTCAGCAGTGTGGATTTATTGGATTCAATCTGATATTTTTTCCAGGAGTGAGATAACTTCCCTTCTTTTCCAGCTGGCTAAAACACTGTATTGTTTTGTCTGTAAGCTCCAGGATATATTTATCCTCTGCTGGTTGTGACTTTATTGAATGTGCAAACAACAACACGTACATTTTTGAGCAACATGATTGGACTATTTGGGCAGGGAGTGGCCATATTTTAGATTCAAACTCTCCATTTGTGGGGGGCAGATTTAGACTTCTGCCTTTGGGTGCCCCCTCCTCCAATTGTCTTCTTTCTGCCAGCTCCCTCAAAAGAGGGTTGACTTTTCTTACCCCGTTAAAAAGCCACAAATTTGGTGTTTGTCTGACCGTGGGGCTGGGGGCTGTGGACTGCAGCTCTCAGGCTGAGTGTTTCTGAAGTGTTACGACTGTGGTCGTATTTGTGCGTGCGCGTGTGTGAGTGCGTGTGTGTGTGCGTGTATGTTTCTCCTCTCCTTACAGGCGCTGTCTTGCGTGCTCAGGTCGACGCGTGCCAGGTGTCCTGTCAGCTGTGGTGATTGCGGAGTGACAGTTGGATTTCTTATCCATCACTGATTCTTTTAACTTTGTGCAGCATGTATCAGGACCAACCCATAATATGGGTCACACTTTGGATCTAGTCTTCTCTCTGGGTCTAAACATCAATCAGCTACATGTTGAGGAGGTTCATGTGAGTGACCACAGCTGTGTTTTCTTTAAGATTCAGTCTAATGTTGATCCTGTCCCTCACAAACTGAGTTCAGAAAGACGCATCATTAATCAGTCAGCAGTTGATGGTTTTTCTGCAATGTTTGATAGAAACTTAGTTCATGGTGAAGATGCAAAGTCCTTCATCCAGTCATTTAATCAGCAGTGTTCTACTATCTTAGATAAAGTAGCTCCAGTTAAACAAACAGCGGTATCTCATAGAAGGAACAGTCCCTGGATGAATGAACATATTTATAATCTCAGAAGGACATGTCGTAAAGCTGAGAGGCTTTGGAAATCAACAAGAATGGAAATTCACCGACTGTACCTTAAGGAATTGATAACATCTTTAAATGAAATGGTTAAAAACTCCAGAGCTGTTTACTTCTCTCAACTGATTTCCTCAAATAAGAATCAAAGTTCTGTTTGACACGATCAATCAGATAGTTTCACCTAAAACGCCCCAAATCCCTGTGTTCTCAAGGTCTGATTGTAACAACTTCCTTTCATTCTTTGAGAACAAAATTAGAAACATCAGGTCAGGTTTCTCACCCCCATCTGCTCCCTGTTCTCCCATCCACCCTCCTCCTTCCCATACCTGGTCCTTCTTCACACCTGTTCATTTTCAGAACATCTGTCTCATTCTTAAAAACATGAAACAATCTTCAAGCCCAGTTGATATTCTCCCAACCTCTTTGCTTCTTAAAGCTTTTGATCTAGTTGCCCATGCATTGTTGATTTTATCAATCTATCCCTCCAAACCGGCTCCGTCCCCTCCATCTTTAAACACGCTGTTATTGAACCCATCCTTAAAAAACCCAGTCTGGACTCCTCTCAACCAAATAACTACAGGCCCATTTCCAAACTGAGCTATATCTCTAAACTCTTAGAAAGAGTTGTGGCTGATCAGCTGGTCTCTTTTCTGGAACAACACAACATTTTTGATAAATTCCAATCTGGTTTCCGTAAAAAACATTCAACAGAAACAGCTTTACTCAAAGTATCCAGTGACATCATGATGGCAGCAGACTCCGGGGAGTTTACAGTCTTAGTTTTGTTGGACCTTTCTGTTGATCACAGCACCTTAGTGAACAGACTCCGTGACTTGGTGGGGATCTCTGGAACAGTTTTAGACTG
>SSNR01000043.1:750841-761058 GCA_006937965.1 Callopanchax toddi | reverse complement strand
GCAGCATTTCTTCACAATCGGGTGATTTTCTGATTCTTAACTTAGTGTTGTCTGCCCACCGTGCCTTTTTATTTCAGTCATTAATAATGACTTGATTTCTAACTATTTTTGATTTTGAGCACAGGTCATTTCAGTAAAACTGATAATGTGCCAGTCAGCAAGCCAACTAACTGTTCAGTGATCAAACATTTTGATTATGAAACGCCTGATAATATTTTCTGAAATGGACCTGAGGCGATGGCCTGAGGGTCTGCTGAGAGAGCTGTCTCTCCCCAGCAGATAGAGCCATTTCGCAGAGTATTATGACCCTGTTAGACACAACCATCACACTGAACGGTTTGCTCACCGCTGATGCCGTTTCTTCTCATGGCCTGTTGGGGGGGGCAAATGGAAACAAATAAATTCAGTTAGGGAAAGCAAGTGTTGTGAGGTGCATCTATTTTAAAGGAACGGCTGCAGCCGCGTTGATCATTTCTGGTCAGGGTGCTGTTATTGGCTCGGATCCTTGGGTGCTTTAGAGTGCTGTGCAGATCCATGGCATAACTAACTAACTTTTGCACATTAGTGTTTTAGAGCGGAAGAGAAGGAGTCGTGATAACAGTGCTGATTAAACAATGCATGTGAGGATCCAAAATGACCAAACCTCTGAAGCTGCAGCTGTATTTAATGCATGACAATAAGGCAACTTTGTCTGCTGTAAACTGTCGCTGCACTGGTTTTAACCTCCTGTTTTCTCCTCTCAGTGCAACACAATTTCTATGGTTGATAAAGGAGGAAATCACATTCATTTGCTTTAACGTATCATGCATAACTACATTTAAAGGCAAAAAAAGAAATAAAGAGGCTGTATAGAAAAAAAGCCAAATTCTACAGAGTGTAGTGGAGCTTTAATCCATGTGACTGACTCTACTGTAACACAGACGTATCACTCCCCGGAGAGGAGAAGTCTGGCAAAAATAATCTGTCTCCTACTTTTGTGTATTTGGTGGGAAACCTGCCCCGGGGGAGCAGCAGCATCAGTGATGCACAGTAGCAGCAGGGATCACTCTTTCAGCTCTTTAACTCCTGGCAGGTCGTTGTGATGAACGAAGAGTCACAAAGCCCTCAATGTGGCCAATAGGACACATGCACTGGGACATGACAGGGTGTGCAAAGGTCCTACTGGTAATTGTCAGCAAATACTGAAAGGGTTTACATTAAACAAAAAGATATTTATATTGATTTAATTAGGTTTTTAAAAAGATATTTATATTGATTTAATTAGGTTTTTATGAAGGAAATTCAAGCACAAACATAGATCCTAAAGTTTCCAAAGATAAAATTGTGATAAATTGAAGTTGTGTCCATTGATAACCTGATTTTTCCAGGTGGACACCTTGAGGATTCATTTTTGTCTTTATTCATTCAATCTGCTCATCCTGATTCATGCATCAACTTTAAACTTTAGATGAAAAAAAGGTACTACCTGTTTGGGCTGTATGCTGTTGAGGATTGATTGTGTCGTCAAGAAGAAACAAGATGAAGTTTGACAACCTGAGATGCTGCTGCGCTGATGAACTGCTTGGTTTATTCATCTCTTTAAGAGGCTCAGCGCTCCGTTTTGAGCTTAGGAGAGATTACTCTGCGTGGACACAGTCTTCTCTTTGGTCCTTTTCCTTTAGCCACACACATAGTGATTCTAACCAGCATCTGGCACAGAGAGGCCCAGAGATTCTTTATACCAGAGGTGAAGCTGAAAGCAGGTCTCTTTAAAAAAAAAAACGTCATAGCTTTGTTTTCTATCTGTCTTGTTTTTGATCTGCTTTTTCCAGTCTGCTGCCTTACATAGTTTTGCAAGCCCATTATGAGTTTTAACAAAAGCCATTGTGTTTGTTACTTTAAACGAGTGTTGTTCCTTTTCGTTTGGTTTGGTCTGCAGTGGCCGTCCAGGGCTTTGCTGAGGCCTCTGTCTGCTGGAGCATAAAAGCAGCAGATGTACTCCTGACTGAGAGCAGACATTAGCACGGCGAGCTCCGAGCCATGACAGTAAACAGGTTGAGAAGAATACCCGTAAAAAATGAGGCAGAACGTTTTCGGAAAACTGTGCACATGACTCATTCTGCAAAATGCCACAAACCAGTTCCCTCCTTTTCAATCAGGAAATATTAGGATAACTCAGATTAATTTACTATGTGATGAAACAGGAAGACCATATAAGATATTTATATTTTTTCTTAAAACCTTTTTGTAATCTCTTAATTTGACCCACAACTTCCTGTCAGGGTAGAAATGTCTGAAGTCCAAGAAGAAAACTAGGTTTCTCCTATAATTTTCAGTAAGTTGTTTGATATAAAAGCATCTACAAAACAGGTTTAAATGATAACTATAAAAGTGGGAAGAAAAGCAGAAACAGGTGAATAACTTTTCTAAGAAAATTGAATAAAAATGTCCTGGGACACAAAAAAAATCCATCTACTGGCCTGATGAAATTCCACACATGGCAAATAAGATGGTTTTTTTATTCTGATTTTCCAGATAAAAAATGATTAATTAATAAAACTAGTGTTAAAAACTGGCTGCTAATTTAAAGTGATGCAACAGAAAAAGAGAAAAAGTGTTTTGGGTCCTAACACTTTACTGAACAGCATATTTGTGACTTTGATGAACTAAGATGATAAAAGCACAGATTTGTAAATAACCAGGAGGTCAAATACAAGTTCCCTCTAGAGTGTGATGTTTGTTTTTGTTGTCGGTATAACCACTGTACTAATCTTTTTACAAAATGCTTTGCATCAGTCAAATCACAACTATTTTCATTTTGTGAAGACAGCAAAGTTGTACAGAAAACATCTAATGGTCCACCAGTGAGCTGTCAACATTTAAGGGGTTTAAAGCTTCTCTCTCTGTGTGTGTGTGTTTATCAGCAGAGTTGCGCTGACACTGAGCTCTGTCAGATTACAAATCATTTTTATGGCTCTTTACTTCTCTCGTACTGCGACTGTTACATAAATGAGCTTGTTGAGATGTTTATAAATAACTGCCATATATTCAGGTGAGCCTGAAACATGTCTGTGTCTTTAAATTTATTTGTGAATTTGCAGAAACATCAGTGGACGTCTCAATGTCCTGTTTGCTGCTTGATTAGCAGCTGTTTTTAAAAATATATAACTGAGACTTGATCGCTCTTGATCACTCCGAAGGCATAAAGAACACATTTTTATAGAATGTGTGAGCATGTCTATGATCAGATCATCCAGGATGTATGATAATATCAGCCTTTTAGTCATTATCCATCTTATTTACTGACATCATAATTAACCTATGTGTGACCTGTTATTATTCCTATTGTTGTGAGTAAATAGCTCATCAGTCCTAACAAGTGTCAGATGTTTTCTGATGGTTGCACAGCTGCTTTGTTTGCTTACATGAGAAATCATTACATTAGGTGACGTCCTAATGTGGCTCCTGATAATAACTGATGTCACTTAAATATAAAATAATTGTAAAATCTGTTAGAACTAATCTTTTTGTGTATTCTACTGACATAAATGAGAATGTGAAGCGTTAAACAGGATGTGTTAGAGATCTGTGAGGTTACTGTTTGGATTGTTTACACAGCAACAGATGCAGCTTCGGTCAGGATGCTGATTATTATTGTCAAACTGGCAACAAATCTAATTTTCAACCAGAGCAGTGAAACACTGTAGCTGAACATGTTCAAACAAACCAAATGTAAAAAAAAGAGAGACATTTTAATAAACATCTTAAAAATAAGTTATGAAAAAAAAGAAGTTAAAAAGAAAAAAGTTATTCTTTATCACAGGCATAACAATGGTCAAATGTCTGCTAGGTTTAAAAAAGAAGAAGTAATTTTATAAAAAAAATTCTTGCTTTAGTATACAGATGTGCTATATATTTAGGAAAACATCCCAAAAATATTTAAAACATTTATTATATAGTCTAAAAAAAGGAGTTTCCAGATTTTGTTCATTCTGATTTCATTTGCATATAAGACCAAAATCTGCCACTGAGATAGGTAAACATATGAAACTACAGTTTTTAGAAAATATTTATGAAGTGAGTATGTTGGAATTATTGGATTATTTGTCTAACCTGGTTAATACTGTTCTTAGCTTTGACCCTGAACTTCTCCTTTCTTCTCCCAAAAGAGAGAAAAGTGACTCTGTTTTGACTCTCAATAGAACATTTGTCACAAGTCACCAAATCATCGTTACCACGAGGTAAGGGTTAACATGGGGACAGCTTCTGTATCGACTCTCCTCACAGTGATAACATATTTGTATGCAAAAACAAGAAAATCTTTTGCGTCAAAGGTTTTTCGGACAAAAAGATAATAAAGTTTGACCTCTTTTTTTTACCCAGTTAAATACAAACAAAGCAAAATGCCTGAAACCTTAAATCTAAAAAGTTTTATACACCACCTTAAAAAAATTACAGTTTGTATCCTTTCTTAATAAAAACAGAGAAAAACAAATAGATGGATAGCTTTCAA
The DNA here is from genome assembly GCA_006937965.1 of Callopanchax toddi. NCBI lineage: Eukaryota > Metazoa > Chordata > Actinopteri > Cyprinodontiformes > Nothobranchiidae > Callopanchax > Callopanchax toddi. The sequence continues at coordinate 756,566 of SSNR01000043.1, read as the reverse complement.
TGGCAACAAATTAAAGAAGGTGCTTTTTTGGGGTCATTTTTCATGATTACATAAACACAGGACATAAAAAACACTAAATGTTTTAAAAACAGGAACCACAGATTTAAAAAGGCCTGGATAATCCATTGAGCTGGAGCAAACCTGCTCATTTTCAACGGGGTCCATTCACAAGTTCAAATCAAAACACACACTTAGAAGACAATAAATTCAACATGTTCAAAGAAATGCTATGAAAGAAAAACAAAGAAAAAAATGTATTTACCAGAATCTTTAGTCTGAATGGAGCTTTTAAAGATTTGCAGTGGTTTGAGTTCACAAACAACTCTAATCAAAGAAAAAAATTTAAATACAGAAACTTTAAAACCAAATTCTGCCTCACAAAAGATCGAGTGGCTCTTGATTCGGGAACTTCATATTTTAGACATCCAATTCTGATTGTACCAGGATGTCTTCTGTGTAAATGTAGCTAAAAGCAGAAGATGCAATCTGCCATTGACTCGTGATGTCTGAAATTTTGCAAAGCATCAGTGACAATAGGCTAGCTTTCTTAACTAAACTTAAGAATGTGAAATGTAAAATATGTTCAAAGTTTTACCAATTATCAAACATTAAAACCCAGCTAAAGTCACAGACACCAATTTGAGCTTTTGCTGTCATTTATGCCTGCAGTTTTCTCCAACTCTGCCTAATTTACCCATATCTCTCCCCTTGCTTAGTTAGATATGCCTAAAGAATGCAAATCAGCCACTTAGTAACCACATCAATTACCCACCTGGCTTCTTATCAGCCCCACTGTGTTGTTTGCAAAACACTCGTTACGGTCCTGTGGTGATGGAGGCGGACAGTCATTGGTGGAATCTGTTTTATGGTTCGCTTTGGAACCAATTAGCACTCAATGCCCACTGTCCTCTGAGACCCATAAAACAGAGCAGGAGGCCAAAGCTTAAAACAATAATGTACAATCAGACCACGCCTAAATAATATGTCTGAATGGATTACTGTTGGTTCTACTGAACTTAAGCACAAAGTCAACAAACATTTAACAATTTAAGTGTACGAGAAAAAAAGCAATAAAAACAAAAATGCAAAAACAAAAAAGGTCATTGCAAAATCAAAGAAGTTTTAAACGTATTTCTAATTTCACTTCCCCCCTCTGTGCTCCCTCCTCCTGATCTGGTGACGTCGGCGGAAGGCTTTTTACAACCCCTTCTCTATTTCTAGAAGGAAGACCGTCCAGGTCTCATCCGGCTGTGCACTGGGTATAGGTCCTGTATCTCCGGATAGCCGAGTGGAGAGATGGGAAGGCTTCGGCTTAGGGGAGGAAGAAGGGAAGTAGATGGAGGTGAAACCGATCTGTCTCTCACTTTGTCCTCTGTCTTTGTCAGATAACCCAGGAAACATCTCAGACTCATCTGCAGCTTTTAGAAGCTTGATTTAGACCCACTCCGTTCCACTTGTGCTCAATGAAACAGAAGAATTATGGTGGTATTGTTAGACAGGAACTTTGTGTGCAAAGTATGCGAGTATCACTAAGAAGGAGCCATGTGTCTCCTCCATATGTGCTTGTCATACAATCTGCTGCGGGGAGCATTTCTGTTATATGAGAGGAACACAGCTTTGGTGAATCTCAGGAGATTTCATTTATTGTGCTGCGCTTTCATGTCATAACTTTAAGTGTCATGCATGTGCAAAAGGTGAAAAAGATTTTTGCAATTAGTAAACAAACAAAAAAATCTGACCACGTCTTTGTTAAGAAAATTGTAAAATTTGTGAACCTGGTAAAATAAAAACAAGCATCCACATGAAATTTTGCCACATCCATCAAGGCATTTATTTAAATGACATCAAATTATACTAAGATATCGAAGTATCTATGTTTAAATGCCCATCAGTGTACCATCAGCTCTCAGTTAAACATCTTAGAGGGTATTTTCTGATTCATTAATGGATGCTTATCATTAAAATTTAAATAATGCTCCTACCCCTTACAAAGACAACATTGATTATGTGCTTTAAATACACTTATTTTTATTATATTTTTCTTGGCATAAAACCAAATGGATGTAGTCTGCCACTCATCAAGTCTAGGAGAAAAGTCAATTAAAGTCTCATGTTTCTTCTCACATAATTTTTGTGCATGATTGAGCGATGCTGTACGTGACTATAAGAAAACATAAAATGTACGGAATCCTTAATGTCTGAAAAGACTAATTAAATATTCTTTCAGAAAGTATTATTTTTGAGCAGATCAGTAGCTCTCCTGCTACAGTGGTTCCATAAAACAACAAAAAATTAAAGCAAATTAGGGAAAATGCACTTTTGTTGGCACAGTACGTCCAGAGCCGAGCCAAAACAATCAACCTGTCGGAACTGAGTTGACATTCCAACTTCAAGTCAGTGTCTTCAGTCGAAGTCAGCACTAAGCTGCAATCTTTCACTAGAAAAGCTGGAAGAAGTGTTCTGCCATTGTCTGAGACACTGGCAGGAACCGTTTCCGAAGCCAACTGCTCTCTAAGATCAGGGCTGCAGGATCGGAGCAGAAGGATGGCAAGCTCTTACAGAAAAATGGGACTGGTTTTGTTGTATTGAAAGCAAGAATAATGAATTAAAAGGAATTGGTTTAACCTAATTGACCAGGCAGGAGAGGAAAATCCAAGGGAAAAAGCAGAAGATTCAATATTTGCTTTCAAATCCAGTCTGACAAACATAATTTACTCTTCAAAAATGCTATGCAATAATAAGACAACATGATATTAAACATGATATTTAAAGTAATTAACAAGTATTTTTTTTGGATCTATTTTTAAAAAATGGAACATGTTGACCATTTTCTACACATTTCCTTTTTCTTCTCCCACTACGTTGTCGGCTGCACCTGTACTTTGGAAGTTTCTCTCACTTGAGCTTATATTTCCCCCCACTTATGCTCAAATTAAAACACAGCTTCAAAGAACGGGCCATATGCGTCTTTTTTTCCATGCTTTGGAATATGTAATATATTTAGTTTGGTGGTAATCACTCACGTACTGGGACAACAGAGGCAAAGTACTGAGTAAGAGAACAGACGAGGAGAGTCGCTGATGTTTTAAAACATGTATGGATGATTAATTACCTGGAGGTGCAGGAGGAAAAAATACTGGTTTTAAAGAACACAGAGAAAGCTTGGCACAAAACGGGTATGTTTCTTCCTCTGCACTGGAATAATTGAAATTTGATTAAAAGTGGGACTAGATCCTTCTGCCTGGTAAGCAGAATGTCTCTGGTGGAAAACAAAAGTGTCCTTCCCTCCTTCAGTGTGGAAGAGTGTCCATCAGAGTTTGCACAGGGTCATTTACCAAAGGACAAGGTGCAAGTCATTACAGCTTCTTCTTTTACCTATAACCTCTAACAAATGCATATTATATCGAGCGAGGTGCAGTTAATCAATTGCGACTATGCGATTACAATCTATCAACAAAGCTGTCAGGCTGAGCAGATCCCCAAGCTGGAGCTTGTAATGATGAGTTCAAACACCTTAAACGGGACTTTCAAGTCACCATGTGTGGCTGAGTGTGTGTGTTTGTGTGAGAAGCTGGTGAGGAGGAGTAGACATGGGAGAAGGAAAAGTATTAATCAGGTTCACCTAAATAAATAACCCAAAGTCATTATAAAAGCTGTCGTGAAAGTCCGAAGCCCACCTACCCCTTTTTGCTGTCAGAACTGCTGCCTTTCTGCCACCTCCTAAAGAGAGACATTTTACTGGAATAACTGCTAGTCTGGAATGGATAAATCATATACCTGTAATGTAATGGTTGTAATAATCATGGGATGATAAGGGGAGAGTGACTGACAAAAAAAAGTATTTTTGAAATGTCTAATCTAAAGAACTGATTGTTATTGTGATTAAAGGGTTGAAATATTGATGGATTATATTAAGTTGTAAAAGACCTCTCCTCCTCTCTGTAAAAGCAGAAGTGCAGTGTGCTGTGTGGAAAAGAGGAAGTAAGGCCCTGGGCCGGAGAAACCGCTTGACCGCAAGCAAGCTACAGGAAAGGAGTTCACCCTCTGCAGAGAGGGAAGGGGAAGTAACAGGGAACAGAATCTGTCTTATTATATTCATAATAAAAGTCAGAATAAAATGCAGTGAGGGTTGAGATGATTAGTTATGAAGATAAAATCAATGAACATTAACTGAATCAATCAATCAAAAAAAAAAGAAAAATGTATTTCATTCAGTAAAAAGAAAACAAAAACTAAAATACACAAAACTTCAAATAATCATAACCAAGAATGGAAAAAGGAACAGAAAGAAGAGAAAAAAACCCTTATTAGTACCTGCCCCTTTAAAAAGAGAATTGTAATATTGAAATAAATAAGAACAAAATAGAATTAAAAAGAAACATGAAACAGAAAAAGAGGAGAAAAGGTCTTTCTTATTGATGTTATAAAAATGTGATTTTTAGAGGATAAGTTTAAACATTAGTGAGCCGGCCAGACTGTGTGAGGGTGTGGTTGAGTACTGGTGTTAGGAGCAGTAAGGGAAAGTTGGATGCGCACGTAGGCCAGGGGTCTGTGGCAATACTGGACAGTTAGCCTTGCACCACCAAGGGGCGTGGATTTGAGCTGAGCTGGTCACAAAAGACTCTGTTTGACTAGAATCGAGGTTCGTCTGCCGTCTGCCTTCATCCTGTCCACGTCGGAGAGATCGTCCTGCACCAGAAAGGGGAACCAACCAGGGTGGGGTCCAGTGACACCAGTGGAAGGACACGCAGACCGAGAGGCGACGGACCAGCTCTTCCAGAGAGGGACCCATCCAGATACGACCAAGTTCCCCCACCTCACCCCCACGAGAAGACTCCTTGGGCTGAGGGACCGCAGCAGGGAGACAGCACTCGACTGATTCAGTTCCCAGGCGTCGACGACCCTCTGACCATCACCAATCAAGAAAAGATTCCAGTGTTTCCTCTCTACACACCAAGTGACACCAATCGGGCCCGAAATCACTTTTCTTCTAAGAGAGAGACTCAGCTCGCACCCTCCACTGCCCCACAGAGGAACTCCCAGGTCGTGAGCAGGCAGAGGGTAAGCATAGAACCACAGATCTGGTCTGGCTGAATAGTGAGTGATTTAGTAAGATTGATTATGCTGTGATAATGTGCTTTGCTGAGCTGTGCCCTTGCTAAAAACTATTCTTTAATAAAACATTGAGAAAGACAAAAAGGAAGTTGTGGACATCAGTTAATAGAGTGGATCTCAATTCAGTAAAACCCAAGGGGACTCGGATTAATAATTGCGTAGTAATCTATCAAAAGCTCTGCTGTAGGTTTAAACAATTTAAGGGAACTGTCTGTGCCAGGCCTTGGTGGGGTTTTCGCTCCTAAGCACTTCAAGATTCCGAGCCAACTGAGGGGTTCCGGTTTCCAGGTCCGGGCGTGGCTCACAGGTCTGCAGGTCTTCGAGGCACTCTGAGATCCAAGCTGTCGTGGGGTTCTGCGGCCAGCTGCTTCGTGATCCGGGTCGACTGATGTGGGGATCCGAGGCTCGTCGGGGTCAGTGATCAGCTGTCGGGTGTGGTCCCAAGACTCCATCAGGGCCCTGGTTTGAGGTCCCAAGACTCTACAAGGTTTTTGGTTTTTGGACTCAAGATCTCGGCTGAGGTTTTTTGGATTTTTGACGGAGCAGAAAATCTGGGTGTTGGTTGCGTTGATCTCATTAGGGCGTGGCACTGACGGGGGGGGGGGGGGGG
>SSNR01000043.1:726624-744281 GCA_006937965.1 Callopanchax toddi | reverse complement strand
AGTATGAAACTTAGTATATTTATTATTGACTCATGCCAATGTCATCACTGTCTGTGTGTGTTGCAGCGTTCAAGCAAAGACACTGTGTATATGTATCATAATAGGCTTTATCTGCCTATAATAATATGAGAAGGTGTTTAAATAAAGGCTTTATGAGGAACTGTATTAGCATACATATTTACTGTTGCAGACAGAAGGAGATGCTCTGGCATAAGAATCAGGAAAAACAAACTCCACACATCACCCTTCTTACAAGTTAATCCACATTTTATTATGACTGCTGAGCTGGCTAGGGGTAGATTAAAAACAACATGTTTTTGAACAGGTTCATAAAGCATCTGTACTGAGGGGAGATTACTTTGCCTTAGAGATTAGGTGTGAACTCACCACGTTATAATTTGCGGATTGAAATTTTGCAGGAAGCGTGTGACCCAGTCTTTTGGTTTCTCAGCACTTCTTTCTAAAAACATATCTTTCTGATGCATGAGTTGGAGTTTGCTAGTTGACATTTGGCAAATCTTTGTTTTTCTAAGAATAAAACAATTAGTTATTAAAGTGCACGTTGGTAAATTGCTCCAATCTGCAACTCATTTTGTAAAACCTCAGTTACTCTGTAGTTAATAGGTCAAGTTCCATAAAAGTTCATGTTAAGTCATACTTTTATTACTTTATACCAACTGCTTTGGATAAATAAAAAGTAGGTTTTCTGCTACATTTGCACTTCCCTCCCACACACTAATAAAGGTTTTGGTGAGAAAAACAAATTATTTGATTTGATTTTTAAAAAAATTTTATTTGATTTAGAGATCTCAAAAACTGTGACAGACTATTTTGTGAAAAGAATAGAGAAAACGTATCAGTTATTAAAAAACTGAGCCATTGTCAATACATTTTCATTTAGATTGTTTTGGTGACTTTTCCTTGAGCTGCAATTGTATTTGGTGATGATAATGATTATAGAGGTAAATGGGTCTCCAGAGCTCTGGAATGTTGATCACATGAAGATTTTATTAAAAAACCTAAAATGTATGTCTACATTAAACACTGCTAGAGGCTGTTCATGGTTAACTGGGATGTAGAAAAGTGTCGCTTTTTGTTTGTTCTTCAAGTATTAACAGGTTTTTAGACTGGACCCTTCCAACAGACACCTAGAAATAAAATAAATCAGGATCACGTTGCATAATTTTTCAGCTGTTGGAACCATTTTGCTGCCTTTTCAGGAATAGACAAACATGATAGTTCTTTTCATAAAGAAGTGGAAAGGTCAAACAATCACTCTATCATACATTTGCTCTACCTTGTATTGCAGACACATGCAAATAATAGATTATCAAAATGCATCAGACTTGCTGTGCATGCATTTTTTGCAACAATTTTGGATCCACATTATATCTCTGACTTTCGCACAATATTGTATGCATATTTATTTCGATAGGAATTTAACAATATTGACACAGATCCTTCCACTTTGCATTCTCATTCCTCAATTTTTCTTTTTAATGACTGTCAACACTCTGAATAGTCCTGAAACCTAATCTGTGGGTGCACATCTGGGGCTCTCACACCTTGGTTTAAAAACAACAAATTGTAAGAAATAAATTCTGATACATCAAGTGCAGTTTGGCAGACCTTAGGTTGTGGTGAGGAGTCTGAGCTCTGTTAAAAACCTTAATTTTACAAATTACTTTTATAAACTGACAATTGAGCCCTCTGGCGGCTGCTGTCGCGCTCTAAGCACTGTTTGCTATGTAAACAGTGTAGCTCCACTGCAATAACAAATCAACCACTTTCATTGCTTTTACTGCTTCCCTAGGAGCTCAGCCAACATAATAAGAGCCCTGACCCGGCCAGCACACGGACAAACCATTCTGACTGTGTGAACAAGACGTCTGCAGACTTTACTCTGAAACAGAAACAATACGCACAATCGCTTAGAGGAAATGTTTAACTGCAACGATTTTGTCCATTAGGAGAAATGGATATTAAATTTTCCTCGGTTAGGAAATGTCCGGATGGCTTTCCCTCAAGCATGTGAAGGCCAAACACACACACACACATACATTGAAACGTGCACGTTTCCATGCAGCGCTCTCCCAAGCCAACCCTAAACAAACCTGCTGTAACACCTCTCAGGGGGACTTGTTGGTTGGCAGCCTAAGGACCACACACAGTTACACACATGCACACACAAGCAATTCCACACACTCTAATTTAATATCCATAACAACATAACCTTGAAGGATAAAATGCAGGACTCATTTAAATGCTAATTTGTTTGTTAACATAACATCAAAATTCCACGCGGGACAGGTTACAGAACTAGACTGTCACTTGATATGTATATTTTATTCCACTTTGTTATTTTTATTGGAACTTTGATTATGATAATACAAAACACTAAATAAAACATTAATATAAACAGGAAGGACTTGAGTAGCATCTTTTATGCATTCAGGTGCTTATTACTGGGAAGGAAGAGAGGACGGCACAGAAGAAGGTGAAAGAGATGGAGGTTTCTTTGAATATGTCAATATTAAGAATTATAAGCCAAACCACATTTATTTGTTTGACACTTGATGTGCTCACACTCCAGCCTCTGAGTCTATATACGAGCACACAGCTTCATCAAGATCTCTGGTCTAAATTGACAGTGTAGAGCTACCTTTATGATTGTGTTTTTTTAAATACATATTTTGAAACTTTGCAGAGTAGATGTTCTTTACAAGCACTCTTAGCATTGTGTTTTTTTAAATACATATTTTGAAACTTTGCAGAGTAGATGTTCTTTACAAGCACTCTTAGCATTTGCATTTAAATGTACTTTGTAATGACTTAACTCAGTAAATCAACAGGTTTAACCAAATATTAATCTGAAATATTAGTGATTTGTAATAAAGAGGGCTGCTTGGTGGCGCAGTTGGTTAGCACTGTTGCCTCGCAGCAAGGAGGTCGTAGGTTCGCGTCCCGGCTCTGCGGCCTCTCTGCGTGGAGTTTGCATGTTCTCCCCGTGCATGCGTGGGTTTTCTCCGGGTACTCCGGTTTCCTCCCACAGACCAAAAACATGACTGTCAGGCTAATTGGGCTGGTAAATTGTCCTTAGGTGTGAGTGGGTGTGTGGTTGTTTGTTTCGTTCGTCTCTGTGTGGCCCTGCGATGGACTGGCGACCTGTCCAGGGTGTCCCCCGCCTCTCGCCCCTTGAATGCTGGAGATAGGCACCGGCTCCCCCGCGACCCTCTGTGGAGGACTAAGCGGCTACAGAAAATGGATGGATGGATGGATGGATGGATGTAATAAAGAGCTCCACACCTCAAGTTCAACATCTAAACAGCCTATATGACCCTGAACAGAATTATGCAGCTTTGGAAAAATCTATCAAAATAATATTGTAGTTTTAACTGTAACTGATGTAAGCATATCTGAATCTTAACATTTTTTGACATTTTTCTACAGTTTTTAGTATTTATTGGCTACCACCCTGAAATTGTAATGTTTTGCTTTTGCTTGTGTGTATTTTTCTCTGCATAAAAATTTAATTCGTGAGTGGATGAATTCTACTGAAGCTCTTATAAATGAATCATTAAATGTTAAATCCACAAGTATTTAACTGTTTGAGTGATTCAACAAGGCTGCCACATGACCTCATCCTTTTTATCATTTAACTGACACGATTACGTAGGACCTGTTGACAATTAAAAATAAATATTTTAGTTCAGAATGAGATCACATTGAGGAGCATGTATAAAGATGTTAAAAACTTTCTTCATCTTTTGCACATGAAGACACACCAAACCTGAGATTCTTGAATAATGAGAACAACAATTCAAAAAAAGGTAAATATTTGTTGGCTCTTAAATGAAAAACATAATTAAAGCTGATAAATGTCAAAACTATTGAACTACAAAAAGGCTATTTTTGTTATTTTTGTCAATAAAACACTCACATTTCCCAGCAGAACATTTCCCTGTGCACCTTTCTGCCTCTGACTGTGAACTCTCTTGTTGTTGTTGTGCTTCTTGTCGTCATCTCTTCTTCCATCAAACACATCAGTATATGATGCAATGTAATGCATAACACCACCTTCTCATTGCTCCAAAGCACTAAAATGTAAATCAAGGATGATTTTAGTTAAAAACTGGAATTAGCTACTGTCATCCTCATTCAGCTTCACATCCAAGTGCACCATAAATGTGTTTACCGAGGGTGGCCTGAATATTGTTCTGGAATTACATTGTGTTTGTATATCAGTGGGTAAATTCCAACACAGTGTTCTAAATATATTATACTATATGAATATAATTTTGTAAAACATGAGCATTTTATTATTGACGCAATGTCCAGGACAACAACAGGCATCTAAGTTTAGGATGGACTGATAAACACTGTTTTCACTCTATGGTTGGTTTCCACTGGGACACAGCTGGTGTCAATAAAATGGCCTGTAAGGAACAAAACCATAATGAAAAAAATGAGTCAGGTGGTGCGCTTTTATTTGACAAAATTGCCCTTCTTTTTTTTATTGTCTTACTGTAAAATGAAGACAGTGTATCACTGCCACTCATGATTGTTCTTCTATTGTGAGTTACAGGTTGAATGATACAATAGTGCCAGAAGTGATCAATTGGGCTATTTTCTGTGAGTGCCTGTCGGTGAGAGTGTTATCCAGTGTATATTTTACTTCTGTCTAGTTTTCTGTGTCTGCCTAAGATGTTCTGGTGACACAAAATCCTCCAGTGTTTTTTCAGAAAAGAGACAGCCTGAGTAGAAGGCAGTGTAAACAAGAGTCGTGCCTCCAGCAGCAATGATACCACTGTTGTGAGTGGAAAATGTCAAGTGGAGGAACATGGTAGATGTAATGTGTTTGAGTTTGATCTGGCCCGACTCCTTATTACAAGTCTCAGCTATTAGAAACCAGATCTGTTTATTTGGCGGAGTTGTCCCTGAGGACAGAGCTGCTGGGGAGAAAATGTGCAAGTGTTCTGGCAAATGTGATTATTGTATCACTAAGTAAAGTTCATCAAAGACACATCACTTCTGAGGGCATTTAACTAGAGCACCCAGACGGGGGAAGAAAGATAGTTTGTTTGTTCTGGAGGTGGATGTGGCAAAATTGCAGCCTTGTGTTTTTAGACTTGTGGTTTTCATTCTGTGTTGTTTGGGCATGCATGGATGTCAGTATATATCTAAAAATGTACACATGTGTGTGTGTGTGTGGTCTAAGTAAAGGATATTGGCCTGCTCTTATGCTCCTGTGCCTGCACAGGTTTCATACCACACACATGCACGTATGCTTCAGAAACGTAATATGATTTTGCACTTTTTTTCATTTCAGACTGAATGAGCCCACATTAGGAGCATGCACATGCTGAGGGAAAGCTCTCTGTCTCTGATGATGTATAGTCTGTGGTTTTGACGTGCCTCCTCTTCATGTAAAACCCGACTGCAGCTCAACTTACAATATGTCAACGCTGAGTGGAATACACTGAACCATGTGTTTCTTAGTGCGAGGCAAAACATTTTCTTGTCACAGCTGCAAAAGTTTATCATTAGACATTGGGAACTCCCTCTGTTCCATACCAAACAATATTGTATGGGGGCTTTTCACAAAGGAGTTGTCCCTGTTGTTAACAAGTAAGACAACGTATACAAGACATGGATGCATTGACCTCCTTCTCTCTCTTTGCAGCACAAAAACTTGATAATTACTTGTTAACTGAAATCTTCTATAATCATAAAGCTTGTGATGGTAATAGTTCAGCTGATTGCTATCTCAGTATCTCAGCTGATTTTTCTCAGATGCAAATACCATAGAAGAATCAGATATTAACAAACTTCTGGTGTTAAAGCTGCAGTCTGGAGTATTTATTTATGAAGCAAAGTTTTATAAATGTTTCAAATAATAGTTTGATTCTAAACTATGATATATGGGTAGGGCTCCACAAAATTTGTTATGCTTCTTAAGTCCCTCCTTCCTCCCATAGACCCCTATGAATTCACACTGATCGGCAAATCTTTTAAGCCAATAGAATTTGAGTTTCTGCATTGTTGGCTGTCAATCAACGTGCATGCACATCGCACAAACCTGTAAAGGTGTCCTGCCCCCTTGTGTCCAATGTGTGCCTGTGTTCCTCCTGTGTCCTGCACTAATCCTCCACAGGTGTGTCTCATCTCCTTAATTAGCTCCCTCCCTATTATATGCTGTTTAGTTCAGTCACTCCCTGTCGGTTCCTTGTGTTTCATCCCCAGCCTCATGTGTCCTGTGTCTCCTGAGTCCAGCCAGCATTGAAGCTGTTTTTGTGTTTTATTTCACCTGTTCCTGCCTCCATCTTCAAAATGTGGGTCCTGCACTACCCCAAACATGACAGTGGGGCTGTGCAAAGGACGCTCCGTGTTTTCCTGTTTACAGTCGCCTTACTGGAAGAACACGCTTGAATATTTCAGATCAGCAAATAAATGTTATATCAGACAAAGACAACCTGAGTAAATACAAAATACAGTTTTCAAGTGATTTAATTTATAAAGGGAAAATAAATTTTCAATCCAACCTGGTCTGGTGTGAAAAAGTAACTACCCTACTTGCTAAATTATGAAGTAGAACATTTAAAAAAATGCCCTTTATTTTGCACAGTTACCACATTGATAATAAATACTAGGTTTTTAGCTTGTCTTGTAAACGTCAGACAACCTCTAGGATGAAAGGATGGAACTATGAGCTCAGATAATGTCAAGTGTAAAGTTCCAAAGTATATATGTTTTTGCGGTAATTTTTGAGCATGACTAAATATAAATGAAATCTAACATTGGGCTACTTTTATTTTGTAGCTTTATTAAATATTTCATAATTCTTTAATATGATGAGTGAGTGAATGGTTGTTTGTCTCTATGTGGCCCTGTGATGGATGAGCGACCTGTTCAGGGTGTCCCCTGCCTTTCACCCTCTGATCACTGGAGATAGGCATCAGTTTCCCGTGACCTTGTTAGTTTATTTTGTTTGTACAAATGACAATAATAATTTATAAGTTAATTTAAAAATTATTTAGAAAACAGAAAAAGACAGATTTTTGCTCAAAAATGTCTTTGTGTGCCTGCAGTCTTTAAAATAACGTGACGTTTATCTAAGGGAGGAACAGAAATGTCATGAGGTCATATAGGTGACAGATTGTTCAGATATGAGACAGAGATGACGTGTTTATGCAAAACGGTTCATGTGTGAAATTAAATTACTGCATTAACTCAATTTGGTCAAAATATTCAGACGATGGGATGGTTTGATGTGTTTTTTTTCTGAGTGGTTTCTAATGTAAATACGTCTGAGTGGTGTGGGCAAAGATCAAGGCTGCAGAGTGAGTGCACGGAATGGCCTGGATCTGGTATCCTGCCAACATTTACAAGTTTTTCAAATCTGTGTGCACAGTCACACCCAACATTACTGCAGTTATACCTCCGCAGGCCTGCATTTACATGCATGTTTGCTTTGAGCACGCACTTGCATGTGTTTTCAATTAGGCAGACAGGCACGAATATAATGGTAAGTGGCAGGACCGAGGTCAGGTTTCACACAGGTCCCACAGCACTGTGGTGGGCAGTGGGCTTAGAAGTGGGTTTAGCAGAATGTATTTACACTTGGGTTATCCAGGGAGAGAGAGAGAGTGTTTGAGATTGGGTTGTTTTCACAGAAGTGTTGGTGGAAGGAGCGGGGACCCACCCAGAGTCACGAACAGAGGGCTGATTGTGCAGCAGACAGAGTGGGTTGGAGGGTCTGAGTTGGCTCCAGAGAGAATAAACGGTGCTGTTTTTCCTCGAAGCCGCCTTGTGACAGGTGGCAGAAAGACTCCTGTCACTTTACAGCCCACCTTTCCTTTCAAAAATATCCCCTCAAAGATAAAATCCTATTCAAACAAACACAGCTGTTATATCAATTTTTGTTTCACTTCAGTGTTTGTGTTAGAAACGATGTCGCACCTTAAACTATAATCGAAAAACTTTAAATGTTTACTCCAGGTTTTGCGGTTCTGTGATCTAAATTGCCATCTTCTGTCAGCTTTGCTCAAAATCACATCTCTCCCACCTCACCTCTTAGGCCATAAGTGTAATTTCCCAGCTTTAAATCCAAGAGTGCTACTGGGGGACACATTGAGTGGATTACAAGGTTAAGGCTTCGTTTTGTCCCTAAGCTGTGGACAAAACAAAAAGCAACAAAGTTGAGAGTGACCTGCGCTGGTTTGAGATTCCAGGGAGAGCCTAGAGCTGCCCCTCAGGCTCGGAGGTGTCTGAACCACCTCCACTCACCTCCTTCACTGCCTCAAACTGTTATTGAGCTGGGGCCTTCAGGGGCCGACTGAAAATACTGTTTAATGTTTTTGAGTAGGAGAAAGGTAAGATACAGTCCAGCTGCACGTGACTAGAGCCACAACTCTGATTATACAAAGCAGCAGATGCAGTTCAGAGTGTATTTAATCTGACCTCAAAACGGTTATTTACCTCTCGATGATCAAAGACACTTATTTCCTCTCCATCTTTATGATAAGTACATTTGCTGTCATTTCAGAGTAAGCAAACTTTTTATTTATTCTTCAACATAATCTTAATGTGGTTTCTGTTTAAATATGTTATGGTCAGAACTTTGACCACATTTCTCCATAAAACATGTACATACTGACCACAACACAGCAGCACATCACATAAGGTCAGTGTTGTTTTTCATGCTAAACGATCTCAAAATGCAGATCTAATTCAATTAGAATATATTCTGAATAGGAAGAACACGGAAACCAAATGTTTTATTGGTTTTAATTTAGGATTTTTGCAACTTAAAACCCCACCAAAACATATTGTAATTTCATGATAGAAAGAGAACAGAATTGAACTCATGTAACAGAGATGTTTTCCCTGTATTATGGAGCATATGGAAATGAGGACAATATCGAAAAAGTCAATCTGTCCTGCACATGTTCAGTTCAGAGGATCAGGTTCGGATTTGCCAAAGAGACCGTCGGAGTCCCTATCTCTTTGTTTTGAAATAATTTCCTTCTCAACATCTTTGAAAGAAGATAACATGGTGTAGTGTTCTTAGTACACAGAACTCTGAACATTTAATCAAATACATACGTGTCACCTAACAAAATCCTTCCTGTTTCTAAATTTTTTACATGAAATATGTTATTGATCAAGATTACTGGTTCATCATTCAGTAATTTTTAGATTATTTCAAAAGCAATAGTTTATTGATTTTAGATTCATATGTTTTAACTTAAATCCATGGACATCTCACATTTAAATCCTGATGTTTCAAATGAGTTCCAGTATGATGATTAAGTTAATATATCATATTATTAATGTGACAGTACTAATAATGATTTATTTGGTTTCAAACCATAAAGTGATTTAAAGTATGAATTTCATTATACGTTTTAAAATCATTAAAGGCATACTATGCAGTTTAGCTTGTTTTGGCACCCCTTGTTGTCCATTTTAAATCACTGTTGTAAAAACGTTAGTACCATTGTCTTTGCTCAGAAACACCTACATCTAATTGTTGAAATGTCTCCTCAGCCTTCATTGCTTTCTACAAAAGTGGTTATTCACTCCTTCAAAGAAATCAGCTGTGTTCAAGCAGGGAGAGATAGAAAAAAAGCTGGAATCATGAGCTAAAAACACTCCTGAGCTAGCATAACAGATAGGAACATTGGGTTAGCCTAACCTTCGCAGTATACATGATTTTGTGAGAATTCCGGGGCACCGGACTGGAGACTCAGAAGTTACAAACGTGGTATTCTGGATCCAAGCACCAGATGGGGCTGAGTGACTTTTCATTAACCCTGTAAAGGGTCATATTAGCACATACTGGCTTAAGGAAAAGATTTTAAATATGAAAATGTTACATAGTGTGCCTTTAAATCTAATGTTCCTACTTTCTTGAGAGATAAAGTTTAGGAGTGACTTTTGATAAATGTTGCACACCTAGAGAAAATGTGTACGTTTTTGATTGGCTCATCAGGAGCTGATACAGGTAATACTTGATATGCCATCCTGACAGTTCACGTCTGTCAGAGTCCAAGTGAGTCGCTCTAAAGACCAATTCATCCTCCCCAAGAAGCAAGAAGTTTGTTCTCACTGGGGGTCTCCGAGAACAAAAATGACGTCATTTTATTCTCATAGACCCAGTTCGGCAACTATCTGTTTTACTGCTTTGTCCAATATGTACACGTGGCAGAAAGCAGGTTGTTGCCCCCAAAAAGTAACAAAAGTAGCAGGTGGGATGTCTTATTGTGAAAATAATTACAAACCCGAAAAAAAAAAACAGAGAAAAAGGAAAGATGTGTTCTGGCTGTCATGCATTGTGCGTGGTTTGTGTTTATTCAAAATGGGGGGAAAACAACTTACATAACATTTTATTGTTTGACATGAAACCAGATTGTATATTATATTAGCTGCAGGAATTCTCTAGAATCATATTACATTACAATTATTTTTATGTAAGGAATTATACTTCACTGATGTAATGGTCCTGTTGACAACACTAAAGACCGTTTAACTGTGTCACCCCTCTGCGTTCGTCTCATCAGCTGTAATCAAATCTATCCTAACACAGCCCTGTTTGCTGAAAACACTTTAACGCTGTTTTCATCATGGCTGTAAGTGGCGTTATGGCGTCGGGCTTATCGCAGAAAACAAATGACGCAAATGATATCTAAAGAATCACGGATCATAAATGAGTCTCGCTCTGATTTCCACTCTTAACTGCATTCTGTATAGAGTTAAAGAGAAAACTGTTTCTGACAGCAGGACATTACGCACCAATCCCCCTGTCCCCCCCCCCCTCGCTCTGCATTCATAAATATACCCTCGGCCTGCTTCCCCTAATTACCTAGCATGAGCATAGCTGTTTCCACTTTCCTTCCACACATAATAGATACTGCGTTTTAATATCCAGGCATCATAAAATGTCATGCTGACTTAACAGACATGAGGAGCAGAAGGAGCAATAACAAAAGAGGGGGTGGGGCGGTGGAAGGAGGGGGGCTGCATTAGCAGAAGCCACTCAAAGTAGCTCCAAGATAGATCCGAAATGTACTTTTCTACCTTGAATATTAAATGTCTTTGACTTTTACCTCCATCTGCTCAGTTCTCTTTTCCCCTTTTATTTACTTTAACTCTAAATTATTAGCTATTATTACAGTAACACCCTTTTATCTCACCCTCTATACTGTTATGATTGTCTTATTTTAAAACTCGCTGCTCACTAGAAAACAGCCAGTTGACTTTATAGTCAGCTTAGCTTTTATAGCTTGTCATTATTCAGACATCTGAAGCCTTTCAACAGGACCATTAGTCAACCTGTAGCCAGCACCACCCACCAGGGCAACAGAGATGAATGACCTGCCAGCTCCCGCTGCATTTCTCACCGTCCTCAGGAAAGACAGTCGAGGCTTTTGAGGGAGAGCGGGGGAGCATTAAAGGTTTATTCCATGTTAACACCTTGTTTCCACAAAAAAAAAAGATAGGTCAGAACTTAAATGAACACTTGCTTGTTGTCTGCTCTGATTCTGACACATATTTTGTCTTAGTCTGCCACTTACAGGTGCAAACATCTTAGATGCTTTAATTGTGTTCCTGTGAAGGTTAATAAAACGTCACCCCCAAAACAGATTTATATAAAGTACAATCATTTCTATTCTTCTTTTTAGCTAAACCAAAACCATCTAGCTCCATCTCTGGGTGTTCATTAATTTTTCATTGGCCAGTGTTTGATAGATTGGTTGTATTTATCCACTGCTTCATGTATTCTATGTGAATATGACTCATTTTGGGGCATTACATATTCATGGCTTGGGATAGGCTATATACAGGAAGTTATAATTAATGTGTCACAGTAGGAGGTGTGGGGAGATGGTGTTATGAAGCATAATGTGATTTACAGAGCAAACAACCTGTAGATTTTTTTACCTGATGTCCAAAAACCAAACCTTTACTCTCTCTATCCAGACCCTATGAGTATTTATTAGTGAAACAAGGCCAATTCAAAATTCTCACTGAAATCACTAATGCAGAACCATACATGTAACTATTCTTTCTTTGTATTCTGTGTTTATTTTTCCCCCACTTTATAAGTGATCCATACAACCTGTGCAGTGTTTGATACAAAGAGATCTTTCTTTGTCTTTTAACTGGTTTTTTCAGCTGTGAAACCAATCTGAGGCCTTTGGTTTCTGACTAGAAAAAAGTGGAATGCTCTTTCTGTTCTGAAAGTAATCAGGGTGTTGCGATGGCCTGTAATGGTAAAGAAGGAGCTGAAAGTCAACGCTTATGATTTACTGGTTCATTTATGTTTCAACCTTTAACTAGGAAACTGAAAGAGCTGCTGAGGTGCTTTGGAGAATGCCTGCTAGTCACCTTACTCTGGAGGTTTTCCAGGCACTGAGAGGAGACCCTGGAGCAGACACAGAACTTGCTGGAGAGAGGTATGCACTTCTCTCTTTGACCTGTTTTCCCTGCAAGCGACCTGAAAAATGGACAGATGGATTTCTCAGGTTTTATTCTAGGATTATTCAGAAATGATTCATACGTTCACCAAGTCAAAGTTTTGAAGCTTTGGTCATCACGTAACCTGCCACTCGCATTCACTCTGCACACCTTCCAGTGTCCACCCTGCTGTGTACATCAGAGTCTGCAAAAACAAAGTTGATAGCATTACAAATTTAATGTTTCATCAAAGAGGAAATCTCTAAAAAGGATTACATCTTCAATTTATCCTGGCCAAGTGTTTCTCTTGTGCTTTTGCACCTTGTGTTTTTGTGTTTTAAATTTGTTTTGTTTTGTTTTTTTTGCTGATGAGGCAGGCAGGGCATCCCTTCTCTCCTAATTCACAACGCTTCCTACTTCCATCTCTGTCCAACTCTGCTGTGGGCCAAAGTCCTGAGTAATAACCAACCTCAATCACATAGCGTTTGTTAGTGCATGTGGCTATGACCATTTCCAGGTGCATGACCTGATTTTCCTGCCGGGTAGGTGGTCCTAACAGACACCCAGCACCGTTTATCACAGAGCAATAGTTCATCAGAGGCAAGGCTTGTGTAGAAGTGTGGATGTGCGCATTTACTAAAGGGATTTTGTTTCTAATGCAACTTGACAGACGAAATTGTGTCTTTTGGTTTTTTAAAATCTTTTTTCACTCCCAGCTATAAAGGGTTGTTTCCCACCTGGTGCCATTTTGTGTAAATATGACGGCTGCCTCATGTTCCTAGATGTCAGCAGATCTAGATCCTTCCATTGAGTCTCGTAACCTTGTGGGAAGAAGCAGGGTTCACTCCAAAGCAAACATCGGGTGTGTGTGAGAGTATGAGTGTGAGATGAGTGCTATTGATAAACTTATTAAACAGTTAAAGCACAGACAGTTCATTTGGAAAACAGATCACAAAAACATGATCACAAAAACATGATTAAATCTAATAATATTTCACTTAACTTGAATATGAAGGACAGACGTGATTTTATTGTTTAGGATTTAGCAGAGGAATGCTTTAGGAATCCACTAAAAAATCCCAGCTACGGATCAGAAGGCATCAGACTTGATCCACAGTTAGAACAACTTGTCCTCACAACTCTTGACCAAATAATTTCTTTGGAGTGTTTGGAGTGTTTATCGTTCACTTTCCTCCTTCTCTTGTTTCACCAGCATATTTTCTGACTGGGACCATAACCCAATTAGAAGCACTTATACATTTTATTGTCTCAGGCGTAAACAGGTGAGAAATATTAGTAGGAGATTGAGACTTTGAATGAAAACTCTGTCCTGCCTGTTAATTTTACCAGGATTTGTTATTGTATGGTGATAAATAATCATATTAGTCTCCATATTGTCAAACATACATGCTAACCAAGCAATGCTTTTACTGATTACCTTGGGTAGATCATAGAGATTTGGTAGCATTTTGTTCTTAGAGTTTTAGTACAAATCAGTAGGAATAGACAATAAAGATTACTTGATTTTTCATCGTAAAAAACTGGAATACCTTTAACTTCTCCTAACACCCTAAGCTTTTGGTAGCAGATTTCTCCAGTCCAGTTGTGCAGCTGGTCCTGCAGAAAAAGACCCAAATAACAGAAAATAGGGTGACCAGATCCAAACCCATACAGTGTTGGGCAAAAAGCATGTTTGTTGGGACAGTGGGGGACATGTTCAATACTGAAAGGTAGCCAAATTTGTGTTATTATTTGTTACAAAATAAAACATTTAATAACATGCATGTGACAAATTAAACTTTGAAACTCACAAGTATTGAAAAATGATTACTTAAAAAAACAACAATTTTAGTAAGATTTAACATTTTGTAATCCAGCTAGGAGTCACCACAGTGAAAATTCCAGTGCAATAACTTCAGTTTTGATAATAACTTCAGTCAGATCCACACAGGAACCAAAACGGAACCATTCAATATTAAAATATAAACTATAGAATTATATTTCACACTCCAAATGCACATTGTCTTTAGACATCCAGCTAGACTTTTACATCTTTAGCCTTCAGTGTTCAATAAATCCTTCCACCTGACCACTACACTCAGCAAATAACTTGAGTTTAATTTTGGATTTCATCACTGAAGCATTGATTTCTCTCCATCTTGCAGCATTTTCTATTTATTATTAGAGCGTAACATTTGGATCATTACCTCAATTTGTGGGATCAGGGAAGGTGGTGAAAGTAAAGTGCAGTCCGGTGAGGGACAGACACCTCACCCTAAATAAAAATCTTGTGTGCTATCCAGCATGTGATTAAACAACATGTGTATTTGTGTTTCTGTTGATTTTAATATTTGTTTTATTTACTCTCATGTATTTTCATACACTGTTAGCTCTTTTCTGAAGTCAGTGTGAAATGTTCAGATATTGAAAAAGAAGACAAAAAAGAGCACCTGAGTTCAAAAACCATAAATCTGAACATTTCGGTGTCTCATTTCTTTCAAATGCAAATGTTCTTTTTCAAAACGCACGCTCGCCGACAAATCCAAAAGGCTTGGCAGCCCCCTTTAGATTTTATGTTTAAAGGTTCCTGTAGTGTTTATGGTGTCTAAGATGCACTCCTGGAAAATATCTAATTTACTGAGGCAGAATACACATTTTGATTGAATTCCCACACATTTCAGAGGTTTTTCAAATGTCTTTTCTCAAATGTAAAGTGAAAGCAGGATGCTGTGCTGAGTGAATGTGCCGGATTGGTTTGAGTTATATGTGAACACAGATCCAGCACTCTGTTATGGCTCAAGTCAAACACAATCACAGTGATTTTGCTGAATTTGATAGATGTGATAATTATTCACACCTTGAGGTTCACTTGGTTGTTTTTTTTGTGGCCAGGTCGTTCTGGAGAAACGTTTCTCACCCTCAAACTGAATTTCTACTTTTAGCGTTCTGCATGTTCCATCTGCAAAAATCTTTGCATATTCAGAAAAAAAATTGCACTGTTTTTCTATTCATTTTATACCTGTATAAAACAAAATTAATCATATTTTCTGTTTCATGCATCATTTCCCATGCTGCACTACTGCCATATCAAGTGAACTTTTCTTTTACTTGCAAGCAAGATGAGCATTAGATATTTTTAGTTTGTTTGCCTGGGGTTTTATTTGATGCTGGAACAATTTGTTGACATTTTTTACTCTCAGCTTTTAAACTGTAATACAGTATCAGTAGTGAGTATCAGATTTTGCAAATATCATTTCAAGCTGTAGTGGTAAACAAAACAGCATTTCTAACACACTGTATGTGAAAACCTAAAGACAAATTTACAGGATCTGCTGAAAGTTAAATGAGTTTTTACTTCATGAATCCACAGAAAAAGATTACATGGTCAGCTCATAGTCTAGATTTTCCCCCCTGAAAAATGAATGTTGCTTTATACAAACAAAGAAAAAATAACGCTGCCTTTTTTATACATTTTTGTTTATTTGTTCATTTTCTCTAGCTTTTGCTTTTTCAAGAGCATCACACTCTTAAATGAGGTCTTCTTTATTAAAAAAAAAAAGATTATGTATGCAAAGCTGTGATGGACACACATATCAACATTCCCCCTACCTCTCTTCTAATCTATTTATATTAGTTTATTCATTTTATTGTTGTCATCATTAATCACTGGTACTTTTCATTTTTTCTTTTCCATTTTGTTAAGGCTGCTTGGAAATAATAACTATATCCTTTCTATTTCCTGGTTCGAGCAAGAAATGTGGATGATGTAGCTGGAATAATTGGGTCCTGTTGCAGAAGATCAGCAAGTTTGAAATTCTTCGCATGCTGATCCTCTACATGGCACCACAGAAGTCACATAATTGTTCAGGTAAGAATGTTTGAGGTTGCTGCAGTCACAGATAGAACGCTACAAAGACAGTTTAGTATTTTTCCTGCAAAAATGCTTAATCACCAGTTCCCTTTTTGAGTTGCACTTTTGTTTAAAAGACGGAGATTCAAATGTGTATGATTTAAAAAAGCAAAAAAACAAAAGTTGACTGATTCCTCCAGTTAAGCAGATATGCAAAACATTCATTTATACATGGAGGATCTCCACTACTTTGCAACATTTTCAAGGCCAACATCATTTCATCAAGAAAATGTATCCTTGACATGATGTGAACTCTCTACACCACCTCTATTTTTAGTTCAGAAAACAAAATTTGGCCTCATTAGTTTGGGTATTTATCATATTTTTATTTTACATGAGTTAGCCTAAAAGTGTTTCCAAGCAAAAAGAGCTGCAAATTGCTCCAGGTCTTATTTGCCTCAGTGGGCCTGTGGAGGCGTTAGTGTTGTGGTCAGCACTCCTCAGGCTCTTTGAATTGCAAATCATCTCCGTAACTCAAAAGTAATGCAGCAGGGAACGTCACCTCCTGTCATTTTTCTGCATTTGGGTGCATGGGGCACCATTGCTGAGGAAGTGAAGTTATTGTTTCTGTCTCTGGTGTGACTATTCCATATTGGACGAATGACGTGGGTCTGCTTTCCTAAGCTCCACCTTTGAGATGTGCCAGAAGGCCCCCTCAGCTGTGATAACATTTTTACCACAACATTATGTAGTAGGATATCTTCTTGATTAAAGAGTAAAACCACAGAATTAATGGCTGTTAAAAAAAAAAATACACTGAGTGACATTTAACTGTTTTGAATTTTTTGGGGGGAGGATTGAGTATCAGGTGTGGTGATAAAATGTACAGTATGTGATCACTTGCTAGCAGTACAGCTTAGTGATGAATTGTTTTTAATAAAAAAATATCAGAGTTGTCAGAAATATAGATTTGATATAGATAAATAAATATAATTACCAGAAACTTTAGATTAAAGGGTTTTCAGTTGTGTTGGTGCGATTGGTAAGTCCAAGGCTGATTTCTCTGTGTTTGAATTTCTTATGGAGTTCTGTGTACAAATTGTGCAACACACTGCTTGTAAAAAGAAATAGCAGCATGGAATAAAGAAAGATGTGGTACAAACTTAACAGAGCAGAGAAACAACCATAAAATGTCAGTAAGTTCAGTCACATGATCTCTTTGAGCATTTTGTCACATTTCATGTCAAAGTATTTATTTAGTTTACAATGTTCTGTATATAACACTACAGCCACAATACAATCAATCCAGCTTTTTAAAATACAACACTGACTCCTAATAACCAACATT